>CAXHUQ010001203.1:30000-37500 GCA_964020085.1 Micromussa lordhowensis
ATCATTATTTTTGAATAATAAGCCCCTGAGGCAGTAATTAAGGGTGTTTTTAGGAGGCCATTATGTTGCTATGGTTGTGTTACAACAATGGTAACAACGTGTTTACCAATGGTTAGGCAGTGTTTTGAAACAATGTTTGTAGCATCAGGTGATAAAGAGTAGTTGTAACGACCCATCAAAATCTAAGGGTGGAAACTGTTTTCAGCCACCTTATGAGTCACGTCGTTCGAAAGAATAATCACCTCGCGATCGTTTCCTTATGAATCGAAGTCGTTTCGATATACATAAAAGTCGGTTGGATACACATCTGAAGTCGGTCTAACACAAACTTCTGGTTTACTCGCGTAGAAAAGCCAATAAACGTGTTTTAATTTTCGCATCATATCCGAGAGCGATCGAAAGAATTGTATGAATCTTGTACGAAGAACACTCAACACAAACCAAGCATTCCTTAACTTCGAATTTTCGGAAAAATCTAGCTTTGTTTACCTTTGGAACGAAGTGACTTTTCTTTGGGACGAAGTGACTAATTGATGGAACGAGGTGGCCAACAGATGGATTGAAGTGACTTGGAACTTCGGCGTGACCTTTTAAAGCTTCTGAGTCAAAATTCTCAAAAAGTATTTCAGTTTTTATCCACTTCAGCAAGACTTCTAAATCAAATCGTTCTTCGCCCGCCATGTTTTTCACTGCTCTCTTGCGCTCAGTCACTCTCGTTCCTGTTGGCCGCGCTCGGCCCAGGAAGATTGAATCAATATTTCAAGTATTGCATTGAATCAATATTTCAAGTATTGCATTGAATCAATATTTCAAGTATTGCATTGAATCAATATTTCAAGTATTGCATTGAATCAATATTCAAGGTATTGGATTGGATCAATATTCGAAGTATTGGATTGAATCAATATTTCAAGTATTGCATTGAATCAATTTTCCAAGTATTGGATTGAATCAGTATTCGAGGTATTGGATTGAATCAATATTCCAAGTACTGGATTGAATCAATATTCCAAGTATTGAATTGAATCAATATTCCAAGTATTGGATTGAATCAATATTCCAAGTACTGGATTGAATCAATATTCCAAGTACTGAATTGAATCAATATTCCAAGTATTGAATTGAATCAATATATGAGGCATTGGATTGAATCAATATTCCGGGCATTGGATTGAATCATAAAAATCAAAAGATTGAATTGAACCAAAAATTATATTTACGATTGAATTGAAGGCATTTTTATTCTTTAAATAGAACCATTATTTAAAAGATTAAACATATATTACAAGGATTAAATTTTGCTACAAACGGCTTGCCATACTTTACAGTGTACCGAGACCGCTATCCAACAATCTACCGTTGAATTACCGTTACCGACAGCAGACATCATGGACTTACTGAACTTTTGCATTACATCGACTTACTTTCAGTACAACGGCAAACACTACAAGCAGTTGCATGGAACAGCCATGGGGTCGCCTGTTTCTGTTGTTGTCGCCGAAATCGTGATGCAACACGTAGAGGAACGCGCCCTTGCAACTTGCCGTCAAACGATACCGCTTTGGTTACGATACGTTGACGACACTTTTACCGCCGTTCACAAAGACGAAATTGACGCTTTTCACGATCACCTTAACGAACAGAACGCCGACATGCAGTTTACCAAAGAAATCGAAGAAAATGGAAAACTTCCTTTTCTAGACTGTTTGGTAAGCCGCGACAACAACGAACTGCGAACGACAGTGTACAGAAAACCGACGCATACCGACAGATTACTCGACGAATCATCCTACAACCCGACTTCACACAAAGCGACGACTATAAAGACTTTGACGAGACGAGCGCAACTAGTTTGTGACACACCGGACAGTTTACGTGACGAAAACAAATACCTTGAGCGTGTTTTTGACAAGAACAACTACAACGCTGACTTTATTAGACGAAACATTTACCGACCTACCGAAGCTGATGCAACGAACAGGAACCCGACACCTGTTACTACAGTGACTATACCTTATATTAAGGGCACTTCTGAAACTATCTCACGGATCCTACAGCCCTACAACATCCGCGTTGCCCACAAACCTACGACTACGTTACGACAATTACTGACCAACGTTAAAGACAGGGACGAACCCAACAACAGACAGGGAGCAGTTTACAAGATCAAATGCTCCGACTGCCAGGCTTCCTACATTGGTGAGACAGGCAGAAACCTGAACACGAGACTGACTGAACACAAACGAGCCACGAGAAATGGTGATGTCAACAATCAAATTGCTGTACATCATCAACTGACAAACCACAACATTGACTGGGACACTGCTCAATGCTTAACCTACAGTACGAACTATTTTCAACGACTGACTCTTGAAAGCTGGTACACTAACTTAGAACAAACGCCTCTTAACAGATGTCAACAGCTACCGGCGCCTTACAAACGACTTATTCACGACGCAAACGAAACCGACAAACGGACTTCTAACAGACCGACTTAATTTGACTAACTATACACGGACCTCTATGCTAGCAATTTGACTAACAAAAGATAGATCGAAACTGACCAATGACTGATGACAAACTTTACACGAGTCTTTCAGCCAATACCATCATGGCTAAAGTGACCAATCACTTTCAACGGACCAAACTTATAACATCATCGACTGACTCTGAAGATGACTTCCGCTCAGGTTGTCGAAACGTCAGTCTCCAACAACAGTTCTTCTCAGAACTACACTCGCCCGGACGATCATACTATACGAACTACTGATACTCCTGGGTTCAAACCATTTTATTATGTTACCCTCTGGTTTGTATTCAACCCTAACCCTCGTGAGGATCAAGTGGTAGCGGTCTTATCAGCTCGACTAGGTCGGATTTGACAGGTAGTCATCAAATGACGTCATCACGCCACGTGGCAGTTGATGGATGATTCATACATGGTTGTCATGGAAACAGGGTTGTCACGCCAGAAACGTCACGCAAAAACTCTCACACACTCTCGAGTCGAGCAATAAGTCTCAAAAGACAGTTTCCTTTTTTAAACAACAAAGTAAAATTTAATGTATTTTTCCTAAATGAACGTTTGCTGAAGTCCTACTGAGCTAACGCCTGGGTTACAACGTTAAAAAAGTTACAAACAAACGCAATTAACGAGAAAAATAAACTATGTACAAAATCATACCATCCAAAGAATCATCAAGAAGTTGAGAGAAGCTACAAAATACATAAACAACCCGTTCCATCACACATTAAGTACACAAAATTTATTCTTCTTACAGCATATTAGTTTTGATTCCCTCTTGGAAAAACTGTTTTGTATTCCATTCCCAAAAGGATTCTGTTCGTAAAAGAAATAATTAAACGGCTATTACGTTCTTGCTTTAATACAGTAAATGCACTTTAATGATTCGCCTTGTGGGCAGTTTCCTTTTCTTTGTATGGGAGTCCCTCTCTTGGGTTCCTCAGTACAAAGTTTAGTTCTGAATGGGACACGTCATTGAAGACTGAAAAAAAAACAGTTTTAGTATAAAGCACAAACGTGAAAAAGCTTTCCGCGCGAGCTCGAACAATGAAAAACTAAGTGGCTTCCCGTTTGGCCTTATTCGTCTCAGCGGCGGTGAAAGTGGTGGATCACTTGACAAACGTCTTGTACAGGCAGACTAACTAATGGACGCTTTAATTTCGATCTTTCCAGCCAAAAAGAAAAAAAAAACATGCCAGACTTCTTCTCTGAAAGTTACGTTTGTTGTAGGTATAGGAAAGCTACATTGATACCTAAGCAAAGCGCTTCAAATAAATATGGATATTCTCCAAACACGAATTTTAACAGAAAAAATTTTGTCGTGGTTAACCTATAGAACCTATACAATCTACATTATATTTTGAAGAACAAAAGCAAAGAGGAAAGTTGTCATAAGCGTCGTTTTCATCTCATATGTTCATCGTAATGTTTGATGAGACATGTTTCGTTACTAAATTCCTTCTGGCAAATCCAACAGGAGTGGATTTCAACTTGGCTTGAGTTTTCTTCAGTCAAAAAAAGTAACATACTATCCTTTTTGCCAGCCTGAGTTGTAGCTGACTCCTGAAGGTGTCTTTTGAGTTGATAGTGCTGATCGCGTTGCTTGTGTTTTAACGAACTGTCTATTGCGTGTTGTTTTTCTTCATGTCGCTTGCAACTTGATAAGTGGATGAAGCACTTTTTACAATGCTTGCACGTATACGGTTTCTCTCTTGTGTGAGTTCGTTCATGTTGCTGGCAACTTGATAGCTGACTGAAGCACTTTTTACAATGCTTGCATGAATACGGCTTCTCTCCTGTGTGAATTCGTTCGTGCCGCTTGCAGTGTGATGAGTACCTAAAGCACTTTTTACAATGCTTGCATGAATACGGCTTCTCTCCTGTGTGAGTTCGTTCGTGTTGCTGGCAACTTGAAAGCTGACTGAACCACTTTTTACAATGCTTGCATGAATACGGCTTCTCTCCTGTGTGAGTTCGTTCGTGCCGCTTGCAGTGTGATGACGTGCTAAAGCACTTTTTACAATGCTTGCATGAATACGGCTTCTCTCCTGTGTGAGTTCGTTCATGTTGCTTGCATTGTGATAGTTGACAGAAGCACTTTTTGCAATTCTTGCATGAATACCGCTTCTCTCCCGTGTGAGTTCGTTCATGTCTCTTGCAATGTGATGACGTGCTAAAGCACTTTTCACAATGCTTGCATGAATACGGCTTCTCTCCTGTGTGAGTTCGTTCATGTTGCTGGCAACTTGATAGCTGACTGAAGCACTTTTTACAATGCTTGCATGAATACGGCTTCTCTCCTGTGTGAGTTCGTTCGTGCCGCTTGCAGTGTGATGACGTGCTAAAGCACTTTTTACAATGCTTGCATGAATACGGCTTCTCTCCTGTGTGAGTTCGTTCATGTTGCTTGCATTGTGATAGTTGACAGAAGCACTTTTTGCAATTCTTGCATGAATACCGCTTCTCTCCCGTGTGAGTTCGTTCATGTCTCTTGCAATGTGATGACGTGCTAAAGCACTTTTTACAATGCTTGCATGAATACGGCTTCTCTCCTGTGTGAGTTCGTTCATGTTTCTTGCAACTTGATGACCAGGTAAAGAACTTTTTACAATGCTTGCATGAATACGGCTTCTCTCCTGTGTGAGTTCGTTCATGTTTCTTGCAACTTGATGACCAGGTAAAGAACTTTTTACAATGCTTGCATGAATACCGCTTCTCTCCTGTGTGAGTTCGTTCATGTTTCTTGCAATTTGATGAGCTGCTAAAGTACTTTTTACAATGCTTGCATGAATACGGCTTCTCTCCTGTGTGAGTTCGTTCATGTTGCTTGCAATGTGATAAGCAGTTAAAGCACTGTTTACAATGCTTGCATGAATACGGATTCTCTCCTGTGTGAGTTCGTTCAAGCTCCTTGTAAGCTGATAATTGGTCAAAGAACAGGCCACAATGCTTGCATTCATGTGCTTTTCCTTGTAATTTCGTTGCCATATTCATCAAAGCAGGTCTTGATTGGCTTAAATGTTATGCCACTTTACGTCGAATTTTCTTCTTCACAAACGCGGATATTGCACTTGATTTCCTTTCAAGGCACCTTGTCAACTGTGCTGATAATAGATTTTTCTATTATATATTCCTAACAAAATGATAAAGAACATTTCATATTAGTTTCTGTTACTTACCGATTCCAGGGTGATCCCGACTCACAATCCGATTTAACTGTTTTCAGGGGCGTTCCTAGGCATTTTCTGATTGTAAGCCTTCATGGGCGTGAGTGTCATTATTAGTGTGCCTCATCTGGGGGGTAGGGGCAGGTGTGATTTGAAGCTATTAAAGGTAAAATGCACCTTTTGTCCTATTTTTTGGCAAATTTAAAACAAGATTGACTTGTATAAGTCAACCTTTTTAAGAAGAATACTGACTAGGGCCACATTGGTTGCAGACTAATCTAAAAGCTTAAAATTGCAGCAAAGTGTAATTTACAACAGCCAGAAGCCAATTTGATTTTTATGTGGCTGTGATCTTGCGGGGCTCGACTTTCAGCAAAAAACCTTGAGTAGTGGTATGCGCCCGATTAGGTCTGATTTTATCGATTTTTTATGCAAATGAGCTCTACCCTAAGACCAAGATGGCAGACTTAACCCTAACCCTCAAACCTATAGAGGCCTTAACCCTAACCCTAATTAGGATATTAATGCTAAGCCATGACGTCACTAGAGAGTGACGTCACCCGTGAAACCATGTGATCCTAATTAACATATTCAAGATGGCACTCTAACATCCTAGTTACTAGTTTACAAAGTGACATGACTCTTATATATGGATCATGTCATGTCTTCTTACCCATGTGGGAGTTGGTACTCTTTCACTTTAGTCACTGCGCACGCAGTGCATTCTGGTAAACCATAAGGTCAAGCGTTGTTTATACATGAGTCACGAAACGTCCTCTGACCCTTGTGGGACAGTTTACCCTGTCCCTTTACTGAGTGCGCATGCGTAGTATAAAAAAGACTGCCCCGGCCAGGAATTGAACCTGGAACTATCCATTAGACCACCGAAGCTTATAGCTTGTGAAATTGTTATTTAGTAAAGTGTTTAGACTAGATAGCGCAGCAGTCGGCGTGTTGGGCTCATAAAGTCCGTGGTTCGAATCCACGTCTGGTCCACAATAAGCACACAAACTCTTTTGTATTTAATTTTTATTAAGACTCTGTAGTACAATGGTTAGTATCCTCGACTGTCGCTCGGGAGATCCGGGTTCGATTCCCCGCAGGGTCGTTTTTTTTCTACAATAGTTCTTCTGACTTCTGCAAACTCCTCATCATCTTTTGCAAAAGACAGCATATGAAATGGTATGTCGCCATTAATATCCATGTATATAAGTTCTTTCTTGGTAAACTCATACAATAAATAATGGTCAAAAAAGAAATCATCAAAGAACATTGTTTCTGGCCTCGTCCAATATTCTTGAATAATTCTGTCCAAACAAAGTTTATCCATTTCACACATGTCTTTCGGATCATATCTTCTTGACATCTTGAAGTAAAATGATACTATGAACTTTTACAAAGCTAATAAATTGTCAATGAAAAAGACGTATTTTGTAATAAAGAAAAAAAAGCAAAAACAGAAATATAAAAAAACTTTGTTACTTATGTCACATGTAGGATTTGAACTCCCGACCTCTCGTATGTATAACAAACTAGCCGCATAATAATAATAATAATAATAATAATAATAATAATAATAATAATAATAATAATAATAATAATAATAATAATAATATCTTTATTTATACAGAAAGACCGATCAGCAAAAATCGAAGGATTTTGCTGGTATAAACCGGTGATCTGATTACAATTTAAAAATACATATTAAAATAGAAGATAAGAGAACTAATACAGCCTAAGATAAAAATTCTAACGGGAATAAATATATGTATATTAAGTCTACAGATAACGACAAATAATTACAATGCT
>CAXHUQ010001203.1:42500-50000 GCA_964020085.1 Micromussa lordhowensis
ACCGACCGTCTTCCGGTTGAGGACCAACGTTTTCCCCGGGAAGACTCAGTTTGTTTATGTCAGAAGAGTATAAAAAGACTAAACCACATAGTTAAAAGTCAGTTTAGCATGGCCCAACGTCTGAGAAGTAACCACGACTTTCTCAAGCTCCTTGCCAAGTGTACTCCAGCTCAACACAAAGCAATTTTAAAAGAGGCCGACGACGCTTTGTTGAAAACTATTTGTGAGTGTATTTTAAACGTTCTTAAAGAGACAGTGCCTGTCAGTAAACCAGCGAAAAGAAAACTTCTAGCTCACAAGAAATCCTTGATGGCTCTCGCTAAAAAAAGTACTCCGCTGAACAAGAAAAGAAAATCCTAGTGCAACAAGGAGGTAACTTTTTACCACCGGTGCTGCGTGTGTTGAGTGCGATTCTCACCTAAAATGAATCATACCAGACGCATGATTCTAGTCCCTGAAAATACATTGGAACGATTACAACAACGTCAACAAATATTAACACCACCCGTGACACAAACTCTGAAAAACTTGGACAGTGAAATGAGCGACATTTTATCCAGCAAGCAACTGGACGATGAAGCAAAAGCAACACTTTATAATCAAGTGTTGCAGCGTTATTTGACTTATTATGATCAGCGAAAAGGTCAACCCCTTCACGTAAAATTAACAACTCCTAAACCTGTGGAAACACCCAAACCAGAAGAGAGTGAACAAACTAGTAAAGAATCCACCGCGGAGGCAGAAACTATTCCGACTTCAGCAGTAGAACAAGAAGTAATGAAAAGTGTACCCAAGCTCTACAAGGCGGGGGCAAGGCAACTCTTGGATAAGATCAAAGAACATCGAGATGTGTTGAATTGGAACGAAAAAGGAGAACTGATGTATGAAAACAAACCCATAACAGGGTCTCACGTGGTGGATTTAGTCAACGATACGCTGCGTCACCGTAAAGGATTTGAACCCGTTGGATGGTCAGTGTTTGCGAGAGGTCTGGCACGAATGAATGTACCAGAAAATATTGTGCGCAACCCCCAGAGGCAAAGCGCCATCCGGGAATTCAAAGCAAGAGTTAGAGAGGAGACTCCAGACAGTCCTTCCCGTTGGCTACCTACTCCACCTTCTACCTCATCCCCCGTGAAAAGCCCACGCCCTCAAGCTGTGCGCTGGTTGCGTTTGTGAATAACCACAACAGACATTTTTATTGTTGTAAAACACATCTTTATTTTGATCACTCAATAAAATACGTTAAAATGAAATTACATGCATGGTGTGTTTATTGTGTTGTGCTATTGCTCTTTGTTTCTTTACATCAGTGCGATATTTCGGGAGACTAAAAGGAAAGCGTTTTTCGATAAAGCGTTGTACAAGAAAATCATTTCTACTTTTATTGCTAGAAAAACGATGTACAATAGTGCTCATGCTAACTTGGCGAGAGCGAAATAAAGCATAATACAGACAGTAATGTCCACAGACTTTTGAATCAATGCTTTGCAATGTCACAGAGTTAAAGCTCCAGCCGTTAGAATTATTGTTCAAAAACGAAGAAAATGTTCCAGCATAATTGCTTGGGGGTAATCCATAAGAGTCGAAAAATTCTCCTTTTCGATCTTTTGTGAAATAAAACGCAACCCAGTGTGATCCAGGCTTCTCACTAGTATCCACGTTGGCAATAAACAAGGCTGGAAAGGACGAAACCCTTGTAGGTAGTTTATCCGAAGGGTACACTCCTTGAAATACAGCACGTGTATATTTATCTTTCTTCAAAATAATCGCCAGCTGAGTGCTATTCATTCTAGTTTGTGTAGTCGTACAGAACGTTTTGACTCGCGTCAATCTCGATCACGTTTTGAAACTCGGCGTAAATGATGAGGTTAACCGTGTTTGCGAGTGCTTGTCCAAAATGAAGCTTGATACGAAGATTTCCCTGTTTTGTAAGCTCAAAATGATCACCAGAGCAGTGGTCTGGGGACAAGTCAAAGCAGAACGCTGTGTAGCCAGAGGCATAATCTCCTCTATTTATTTGATTGCCAGCATCCTGGGAGAGTTTTCCTGTTCCAGAAAAAAGGCTTTGAAATCCAGCTATGAAATTTTGACCGCCAGCCTCACTAAACTTGAGAAACAGGGGTTTTCGAGGTATCTGTTCCCCGTCCACGTAGACACCCACTTGGGTTAGGTTGTGGTGCTTAAAGTTATATGGGTTGGAGCCAAATGTTCCGTTATAAGCTTCTGTATCCACCATTACACATACTAGACGCTTTGGAATGTGTCCCAAGAAGAGGTTATCCGGCGTAAAACTACTGAACTCTCCGGGGATGGAGAGAACTTTACAATCCACTCGACGAATAGGGTACTTGGCAGTCGATTGCTTTAGAGCAGCTGCATGTCCTAGAGTAATGGAAGAGGCCACTTTGACTTTTCGAACGTATAGAATTGCTTCCGTGATAACCACCTTGTGATTAGCTCCAGGGACTGATGAGACTAAGCAGAAGGAATTTTTAGCTCTGTTGAGCTTTAGCCTTAGATTAACTCCGTTCAAAATTAAACGGTCTTGGAAGAAAATGTCGCTGTGGATTGGTCCCGTCATGTCCACTGTGCTACTTTGCTTTGTAAATGTATAACGAGCTTTTAAACCCATATTAGCATCCGCATCGTCAGCCACAGGGTCAACGACATCCATCTTTCCAGGAGTATCTTTGTAAAACATGGCCATAGATAGCTGACTTGATTTCGCATCTCCTCCATAGTTGAACAACGTTTCAATCATGGCACGATAAGGGTAGGTGTTAGTCGATGGGGAAATTAGTCGCTCGTTCAAGGAAACATCCACCTGTGAAAACAGAGAATGTAGAAATAGGTTCACGGGTCCCACTTTTGTCTCGGCATCTAAAGCGGTACCGTTTGCTTTGGTGATCTTCGCTTTCACAAACAGCAGGGTTTTTGCCAAGTCCAGATATTCTTCTCCAGTTCCAGAGACATTAAATTCTATGGGACCAGTGTCAGTGATATTACTGAGGGGGTGGTACTCAATCCATTGCCCCTTGGTGATAGACGTTTGTGTAGCCGGAATCAGTAAATCAGTAGTAAAGAGATCGAGTTCTGACTTTGTGCACTCTTGAGATTCGTGATGAACAAAAGCCATTTTTACTTAAAGAAGGAAAATTTGTCTTCGGGTTTCTCTTGCTGCGGAGATGTTTTCCGTTTCTTGCCTGGAGGCGAACTGTTTTGTCTTGGTTGTGCTTTCCTTTTTGTACCTTTTTTACCAGCACCTGACTGCGGAGAATCCTGGGAAGGTAGACCCAGAGCTTGTTTAGCACGCTTTTTTGTTGCTGTCTTAAGGTTTTCTCCAGCTAACACATCTTGTGTAACATCGACACCCGTTTGAAGAGCTTTTTTACCAAGCATTTGCTGTAAATGAAGCATCGCCCAACGGAAAAGGCCTTTAAATATGGAATGCTCGCTGAAATCGAGCACCGTGAAAGGCTGGTAAATTCCCACCCTTTTGCTTGGCTTGATCTAAGTAATACTGCTCGTACAACTTGTGATTAGGGGTGTGAATTTTCTTCATCTTTTTAAAAGTTCACTGGTCTGCTCTGTCGAAAATGAAGTGTAAGCAACACTCTCCCAAACTCGAATGGTACGGTTTCTCCTGTGTCCCGCTTTTTATTGACTTCGATACTTTCGAACTGCTTTCTGCTGACAGGTAAGTATTGCGGGCGAATAAATGACTTGCTGATTCTCTCTCCATCTTTCCCTTCTACGGGTACGATTCGAAGGAGGGGAACAAGTGCGTCCCCGACGTATTGTGGTTGAATAATATCACAATACACGTAAAGATCGTGAAAGCCGTGATCTAAGTCCGCTTCTCTTTCGGCGGTAGAAGTCTTGGAAATAACTTTTTTTGGTAAAAATCCCAGCATTTGCCCGATGTCGGAAAAATACACTTCGACCTTATTTTGTAGGTGTACGGTCACTTTTCGGTTCAGAGTATCAAGGGATAATTGCACTTCATCTTTGAATCGATTATTCGCACTGACCACTTCATTTATCTTGGTTATAACACCGGCGACCGAGGAGTAATGTCCCTGTGGAACTATCAAAGGCTCCCACATATCGTCTAATTCTTGATTGAGATAAAATCGATTCTCAAAATTTCCTTGTACATTATTCCAGCTGTGAGGATAATGGATTTCTGTAAGCGCTACTTCCCAGTCCCCTGTTAAACTAACGGTTTGAGGTAAACCAACCCGATACTCTGTCAATGTGTTATTAGGGAATTTATCGAGGCTGGCATTGCTGGGAAGATGCAAGTAAAATTGTACTACCTCCATCGTATCTTGTGTTCAAATGAAATTTTTACTCTGGGTATTCTTAATTTATAAAAAAACACACGACTATCATTTCATTCTTCTTTTATTCACTACGTAAAGAAGCATAGACCCTTTGCATAAATGGCGCTTAAATTTAAATAACAATACTTTATACATCCTTAGCCTCGTACTCATGTTTTTAGACAAAGGATTTTTTACATGCATGTGAGGCTAAGGATGTATATGTATTGTTATTCAAATTTAGGCGCCATTTATGCAAAGGGTCTGTTACAGTTACAGTTTCGAAATATCTCCTTCAGAAACCCAGCTATTAAACTTGTCTGCGTAACCTTTCCATTTCACAAGATATTCCACTACTCCTTTGCGCTTTCTCTTGCGCAAGATCTTTTCGATGCGATAAACATTACCGTTCTTGATTACTTTCTGTAATTCCGCCTCGTAGAATGTTCCTTCTAGGATCTCTCCAGCATCATCTTTCAGTTTATAGACCGGTACTTGGCGCGCAAATCGTTTGCAGATCGTAAACATTTCTTCCGTGTAATTGGGAAGGTAAGACTTTTCAAACATCCGCTTAACCTTACTAATCCTTACGCGATCTCCCACTTGAAATTTGAATCGAACTCGTTTCTGTACATCACTGCCATACAATGTGTCCCACACCTTAGCTTCATTGGCTTCAGTCACCTGAGTGGGTTTCATTTTTAATGCTACGATGGTAAGTGTTATTGTAGGATTTTACCAACTTAGGTAACACATCGGTGTAAGTAAGAGTGTTTTTAGCTGTGAAGTACTTGTACATCTTGTTCTTAAAGGTACGATTGAATCTCTTTACTACCGATGCTTTGAGCCCAGACTTGACGGTAAAAAGCTCAATGTTATTTTCACGTAGGAATTTCTGAAACACACGATTAAGGAATTCAGTGCCCTGGTCAGTTTGAAGCTTTGATGGTTTTCATCCAGAGGCAAGAATCGTCTGAAAAGCTTTGACTAGTTCTTGCCCTTGTTTTGTCTTTCAAGGCACCACCCAGGCATACTTGCTAAAGATGTCTATACAGGTCAGTAAGTATTTATATCCCTTGTTGTATCGGCTTAAATTTTGAACATCCACCAGATCTGCTTGAAATTGTTCATCAATATTAAAAACAATGACGCGACTTGTCTTGTAGTGTCTTCGGGCAGGTTTATGGAGGGTGTAAACGTCTTGTTGACTCAACCAATCTTGAACTTGCTTGCGAGAAATCTTACTTTTTCCCTTCTCTTTGACCACTCGGTACACGGCACCTAAACTACCGAAACTTGCGGGTTGACTTGGGTCGAGATAAATGCTGGACAGCGTTTTCTCCATCGCAAAACTCGGAGTTTTGAACAATCACTTGACCCCCACAACAAGCTAAAACGACACGAATGCGGTTGAAAATGCGCTCTAATACCAGAGAGGGTGAAGATGGCCAGCAACTCATTACTAGTGACTGCTGCGAAGGCAGAAGCTCGAATGAATTTTTTCCATGATGTTTCATTTATATAGCTACTCTCGAATCTGAGATAGAGTGGGAACGAGAAAATCAAATAGTTGTTCCCGTTCCTTGTCAGTCAGTCCCAGTTGCTCGACAAAATTTAAAAACACTAATAATCTCCCCCAGTGAACTTCTGTAAACACCTCTGAATGAAGACGTTTTAACTTGTCAAGCGTCGATCCTGGCAGTTCACAAAATGTCTCTCCCAGAAAAGAGATTTCATTTGAAGGCATATTCCTTGCTATTAGGCGAAATCGGTAAAATTTGATTCGAAGCATTGAGAGCGTTAGACCCATGTTAACTCGAATAGCGTCAAGCACACACTGACTTAAAATCCCCTCATGAACGCACTTTATTATTTCAAAGATAAAACTCATTTTGAATTTCACTGATTACATAATCAAGGTCCACTAGGCTTTTTCTTCTTTCTGATAATATTCTAGGGGCATTTCACTTCTGTAGTGTCAGCGTTTAAAAATTCTTCAGCGTTATCATCTTTGTGGATTACCACACTACTGAAATCGTTCGTTTTGGATTAGAACTGAACAAAACTGTTTGGAAAACTAAATTTATGAGGCCAAAATCGCCCAAAGAGCCAAAAACGCCACATTTTAGCGTTGTGTTTTTCTCTGAGAGCACGCGTGGAATCGCTCGTGGACATCGTGAAAAGAAAGCACACGCGTGCTTTCAATAAAAGTTTTCCCCTATCTCTGCAAAACTCACTGATAAAACACTAAATAAGTTAATAATTTCTCTCTAAAGAAAATCTCGAATTTCTCACCTAATGTACATTTTCAGAAAGAAAGGAATATGTCTTGCATCGTTATCCATGTGCTCGTATTAGGCTATACTATTGTTGTTGATTGGATAACGTACCTACAACGTTTTTGAAGGTACCGGATCTGAGCCTGCGGTGTTAGTGAATGCAGTGACATGCCAGAGGTCGGGAGTTCAAATCCTACAAGGGCCGTAAGTATTAATGATTTTTTTCTTTTTTTGTTTTTCGTCTTTTTCTTTATTTGATTACAAATTTCATCATTTTCGGTTTTATAAACAATCTATTAGCTTTGTATAAACGACCCTGCGAGGAACCGAACCCACAGAGGGGGTGTTAGTGAATGCGGCTAGTTTGTTATACATACGAGAGGTCGGGAGTTCAAATCCTACATGTGACAAAAGTAAAAAAGTTTTTTTATATTTCTGTTTTTGCTTTTTTTTCTTTATTACAAAATACGTCTTTTTCATTGACAATTTATTAGCTTTGTAAACGTTCATAGTATCATTTTACTTCAAGATGTCAAGAAGATATGATCCGAAAGACATGTGTGAAATGGATAAACTTTGTTTGGACAGAATTATTCAAGAATATTGGACGAGGCCAGAAACAATGTTCTTTGATGATTTCTTTTTTGACCATTATTTATTGTATGAGTTTACCAAGAAAGAACTTATATACATGGATATTAATGGCGACATACCATTTCATATGCTGTCTTTTGCAAAAGATGATGAGGAGTTTGCAGAAGTCAGAAGAACTATTGTAGAAAAAAAACGACCCTGCGGGGAATCGAACCCGGATCTCCCGAGCGACAGTCGAGGATACAAACCATTGTACTACAGAGTCTTAATAAACATTAAATACAAAAGAGTTTGTGTGC
>CAXHUQ010001203.1:55000-63067 GCA_964020085.1 Micromussa lordhowensis
TATGTTCTACTATCAAACTTTTTTCCTTCTTCAAATATGTTCTTTAGTAGACTGTTCTTAGCAAATACCGAAAAAAAAACTGGGGATCACCGAGCTCGTTTAATAGGAAAGGAGCATTTATTTGGCTATCGAGCTTAGTTTGAGGGAAATCTCTTAGGTTTTGTACACGCACGCGCTCATTTGCGCGCGCTAATGACGCATAAATTGTGCGCAGTAGGGATGCGCAATGCAATACATATATCTTATTAGACGTTTTGGTGTGTAGTATCGCTGTATATTTTTACGAGTTGTGCAGTATTTTGACGAGCCCGTAGGGCGAGTCAAAATACAAACAACGAGTTAAAATATACAGCGATACTACACACCAAAACGTCTAATAAGAGATTTATTATCCAACGATTTCTTTTCCCAGAATTCTGACTTGCCAAGGTTTTGAACTTCACGCGGCCGGGAGGAATGAGGTGAGTACAAATATCTGATATTTGTACTCGTTTCGCGCGATACTTGTACCCTAGGAAGCAGAGTTGGAAATAATAAGGTATTAGGTAAGGAGGCTGGCAACAGTTTCCAGCACTTTTCTAAGAGCTATACTTTGAAGGGTGAATACTGCCACTGTTTAACTAGTGATGCTACAATAATGATATCATAAAAATTGCCAATCATTGGTAAAGAAGTTGCAATCATCTATTTTACAGGTTACCATAGTAACAATATGACCTACTAAAAACTCCCTTAATTTTAGCTTTAAGCACCTGCAATTAAAAAAACGAGCTCGGTGACCCCTATTGTTTTATTATCGAATAAACATAAGCATGATAAGATGCAACTTTTTGCAAAGTTGAAAAAAAATTCTGAGTGGGTTCAGAGCCACCTTAACTTTTCGAAATTTTAAGGTGGCTCTGAACCCAATCCAGAAAAGAGCATTTCTCCCAGCTTCTCTCGTCGATTTCTTGAATTTCTTGGGGGCTTTATAACAGAACTAAGCATGATCAAGCCTTTTTTATTTTGCTTTATAATAAAGCTTTACATTTGTGTCAGAAAATAGGCTTCAAAACAGCTCTTACTTATAGATCATGTGTTTGGTTATGACTTCATGGATATCATACACAACTGCATTAACTTACTGTTTTGGTTTACCAATTCTTTTTCAATGAGCATCTGAATTTCTTTGTAAAAAGACACACCACTTGGGTCTCCTTGTTAATTTTTTGGTAGAGCTGCGTTGTTTTAGTTGTGAAAATTCCTCTTTTGAAAGCGAGTTCTATTATGATTACACAAAAATGGCTGATGATGGCATAAGCTGTGTGCACCGTACTCTCAAAAAGCAGACTTAACTGTTGATCTAAACTAGTGAGAGCACTTTTACATTTTCATCTCAGTCAACTCCAGATTGGGGAAAACTACATTCAACCTACATTAAAAAAAAACTAGGCATGACAATGAGCCAATTAAACAATATCATATAAACAATACTGTGGACTTTCCGAGACTAAGCAAACTGTTTGCTCAGGCTCATTCTAATCGCAGCATGACATTTCAGCAACAGGCAACCCAGTCGTCAACGCACACAAATGATATCATTCAACTTTTCTCTGAGTCACTAGAAAGTCAATTAGTTTGATGTCTCTCTTTTTACCTTCAATGGGCACAGCAAATAACATGAATTAGCACAAATACAGATGATCCCAGGGTCCTGTTTGGTAATATGTTGCATAAGGCTACAAGATGGTGTGCGGCATGACGAAGGTGAGACTGTTAATATATTTTTTTTCAGGACCAAAGAAAAACAAAAAACATTGGCGTGACTAGTGGTTAACTCATGACTCAAGGTTTACTTGGGCTCAAGGTGGGCTTGTGCACATAATGCTACAACTCTTCTTCACTACACAATTGGACAAAATTAATTTGGAGGACTAAATTTTGTGTTGAGGTGTAACTATGATAAAAAGTTTCTTGTGAGGATCAATTTATCCCACTTCTACAAAGAAATCCTTCAGCATTTCCTGGAACTTGAGACATCGTACAGCGATTTTTTTCCCATCAAGAATTTGTTTTGTGTAATAACAAAGATATATTGTTGGACAGATGTTCTATCTTCTACAAAACTTGGTTTGACAAAGGTGTATATCTCATCGAAGATCTCCTAGACGCAGATGGTAAAGTTATGTCGTACACAAAATTTACAGAGAAATATCTTCTAAGATGTAATTTTCTGACCTATTTCCAAGTTACTTCAGCAATTTCCAAAACTTTCATAGAAAGTGCAAAAGTAACCTCTTTAGAAAAAATATACTTCCTATTAAAAACTGTTTTCCTGCTTTTAAACAATATTATTGGATGAGGTTTTTGTAATATCCAGAATAATCAAGGTTGAGGTAAGGGTAAGGGATAACCCTTACCGAGACCTTGATTATTCTGGATATCACATAAACCAAATCTAATATTATTGTTTTACTATACATTGAACGAAAAAAAACGTTTTTGCTTCTTCACTGACGCCAAGCAACACAAAGCGCGCGAAGTTGACATGATTACCCTTAGAAATCATGCACTGCAGTCATACATGACATGATAACCTGTGACCTTGAGTGACCTTGACATGATAACTGTGTAATTTGCAGTTATGACGTCACGAGCGCTGATTTCGAATATTCACTGTAGGCTTTCGGCCAATCAGAAAAGCGTTAGAGAGTTGAATGAATAATAACATCAGAAATCTGTGTAAACCTCCTTAAAATGAAAAATAAAGACTTCAATAAACTACTAATGAGCAAGGACAAAATCCAACTCAAGGCAAGCACAAATAAAGCTTGACATTTACAACTAGATCATATTCCTTTAGAGTCATATTTCCGAAAAAAAATTTGCAAGGATAACAAGCTGAGAGAATTATATTTTAAACTTTTGCATAGAACAATCGTTGCCAAAAAAGAGCTGTTTCTTCATGGAAAAGAAAACATTGAATATGCTATGCACATATTGCCAAATGATCAATTCAATAATCCACACTTTCCAAAACTGCTCTTGGACTAAGCAATTTTTAAGTGTTTCAACGCCGAAAATACCACCTCTCCAAGCTTCTCGCAGATTGAGACAATGTTTGGCAGAATATTAAATAAAATGAATGCACAACAATGTCGTGAAAGAAAACTCAAGTCCATTGCCTTGTTTGCAAAGTATTATTTATACAGCACAAAAGCTAACACATGGGGAAATCTCCATGCACGATTCTATTGCAAAAGTAAATCCTAAATGTGTAGCAGTGATGTGTAATACTGGATACTGGATGGAGATTGTATCTAAGTGTGGTGTAAATTGGCCGCCACCTATATATTGTGGTAATAACGATTTCTATGCCAATCAACTGCATCATCTTTTTAGTGTTACACATTGTAAATAGGCCAACTGTTCATGTAATTAATGTAATTGTGCCGTATTTACTGTAGAGTAGTATTATATAAGTATTGCATAAGTAGTAAGTGGAGTATAAGTGTAGTAGGTACTAGTATAACCTAAGCCCTGTAAATAGTTTAAATGTGTCCTTTAAATTAAACTGCAATTAAAAATCAATAAATATAAATTATCAGAGTCTTGTCTTGTCTTTTGCTTTCCACTTTACTGTAAACACTGGTAAGCTTATTTGTATTTTTGACAATACAACGTGACAAATCAGTGGAAGTGAAATAAAAGCATTTCAAAACATTTGATCAATATAATAGCAAATACGAAGGACGATCGATGATCGTACTTGTGTGTTTCAAAACGTCTAGTTTTACTCCCTGAAATTTACAGAATGTCCACCTCACAAGTCTACGCATTGTCAGGTATTCTACATTGCAAAACACAGACACGCTTTTCTTAATTCTTTTTCATAGCTTAGCGGCCAGACACGAGAAAAGCATTCTTATAATATAGACTCTCTTACCTTAATTAAAAACCAACGACAACGACTTCGACCACAAATCTCACAAAGGCCGCCATATTCACAGTGATTACACTGGTGCCCAGACTCTCGACGACTCCGAGAATAATTCAACTACCCAGGGGGCCCGGCAGGAGGTTAAGGGTTTCAGCGGAGGCTTATTAGGCACGAGGGGTGGGGGGAGGTGCATTGCAGGAATACCGAATGGTCCCATTGAATTGAAAGCGGAGGTGATTTCAAAATTTAGCCTTTGCTCGGATTGTGCTCGTTTCTCGTGCTCGCAAAATTTTTGCAACTGCTCGCATGCTCGGATTCTCGTTAAAATGTGCTTTAATTATTTTGATCGAAAACTAGATAGGCCTGGCCAAACAAGGATACAAGATTTCATGCCTCGCTAAAACAAGAAATGTTTCTGCCATGAAGTAGAAGCATGATTTGTCTCTTGGAAACAGAAATTGACCCTGGAAACAATATTTTCCGTGTGGCAAAACTGGGAAACATTGGGAAAGCATGCACGCGCTATGAAAGTTTCTGGAAACTTGTTGCCGTTTTATTAAAACTCATAACTTATTAATTGGCTGCAAGCTGATGGGATTGGTTAAACCACGATAATATCTGAATATGCTGTCTGGCTTGCGCCTATTGTACCGTTTTGGAGGAGCTGTAAGCCACATTACCTCAAGGTGGCGCACAAGTTTTCTTTTCAAAGAGAGAGAGATTCCGGCTATCGGAAAAGTGCTAGCTACTTGCATTCTGTACTTTCTAAAGTGTTCGCTGCTGTCAAGGCAAAGTTGAACACTACTCGTGCTCGCAAAAATAAAGGCACTGCTTGCATGTTTCCAAAAGCTCGTAAACACCATTCGATACCCCTCATAACCAAAAGTAAACTCCTGACGCAAAATAAGAAATCCTTTTCCAAGAAACAAAATCGACTGATTTGTTTGTAAAAGATGTTTCGAGCCCGGGAAAACTAGAAACATTTGTTTTACAGGTAGTTGGGAGGTGGCAGTAATTTAAAATGAAGTCTGCTTCTATATTCCTCCAATTCCTCGTCTCCTGTCCCCATGTCTCCATTCACCACCCGTCTCTCATCCCATACCACTCAGACTGCTTCTTATCCTTGCCCCAATACTTAACTCTCACCTGCCACATAGTTACTAATCCTTTATCTCCTACGATTCACACACACCTTAACCCCAACGTCTCGCACCCAATCCAAATTTCCAAACCCTAACGTTACATCCACCACCCGCAAGAACTCACCAACTACCCCTCACAGTAGTCACAACACAGGTTGGCTTAGCCCTGCCCTTCACCCTCTGGTTTTCATAACCCTCGGGAGGGTCAAGTGATAGTAGTCTTATAAGCTCGACTAGGTCAGATTTAAAAGGCAGTCATTAAATGACGTCATTACGTCACATGGCAGTTGATGGATGAGTGATATATGGTTGTCATGGAAACAGGGTTGTCACGCCAGAAACTTTCACGCAAAAAGTCTCACACACTCTCGAGTCGAGCAATAAGTCTCACAAGACAATTTCCTTTTTTAAACAAAATAAGAAAAATTTAATGGATTTTTTCTAAATGAACGTTCGCTGGGGTTCTACTGGCCTCACGCCCGTGTTACAACGTTGAAAAAGCTATATACAAACGCAATTAACGAGAGAAATAAACTATGTACAAAATCATACCATCCAAAGAATCATCAAGAATATGAGAGAAGCTGCGAAAGGTTTATTGACGGTTAAAGAGTTACAAAGTTGCCATAAGCGTCGTCTTCATCGTATGTTCATCGTAATGTTTGATGAGACTTGTCTCGTTACTAAATTCCTTCTGGCAAATCCAACAGGTGAGGCTCTCAACTTGCCTTGAATTTTCTTAAGTCAAAAAAAGTAACATACTATCCTTTTTGCCAGCCTGAGTTGTAGCTGATTCCTGAAGGTGTCTTTTGAGTTGATAGTGCTGATCGCATTGCTTGTGTTTTACCGAACTGTCTATTGCGTGTTGTTTTTCTTCATGTCGCTTGCAACTTGATAAGTGGATAAGCACTTTTTACAATACTTGCACGTATACGGTTTCTCTCTTGTGTGAGTTCGTTCATGTATCTTGCAATGTGATGGGCGACTGAAGCACTTTTTACAATGCTTGCATGAATACGGCTTCTCTCCTGTGTGAGTTCGTTCATGTTGCTGGCAACTTGATAGCTGACTGAAGCACTTTTTACAATGCTTACATGAATACGGCTTCTCTCCTGTGTGAGTTCGTTCATGTTGCTTGCAATTTGATGACTGACTGAAGCACTTTTTACAATGCTTATATGAATACGGCTTCTCTCCTGTGTGAGTTCGTTCATGTTGCTGACAACTTGATTGCTGACTGAAGCCCTTTTTACAATGCTTGCATTAATACGGCTTCTCTCCTGTGTGAGTTCGTTCATGTTGCTTGCAATTTGATGACTGACTGAAGCACTTTTTATAATGCTTGCATGAATACGGCTTCTCTCCTGTGTGAGTTCGTTCATGCTCCTTGTAAGCTGATACTAATGTTGATCAAAAAACAGGCCACGATGCTTGCATTCGTGCGCTTTTCCTTGTAATTTCGTTGCCATATTCATCAAAGCAGGTCTCGATTGGCTTAAATTTTATGCTAGTTTATGTCGAATTTCCTCCTTCACAAACCAGGATATTGCACTTGATTTCCTTTCAAGGCAGCTTGTCAACTGTGCTGTCAAGATAGATTTTTCTATGGTATATTCCTAATAAAATGATAAAGAACATGTCCTATTAGTTTCTGTTACTTACCGATTCCAGGGTGATCCTGACTCATAATTCGATTGAACTGTTTTCAGGGGCCTTCCTAGCCACTTTCTGATTGTAAGCCTTCATGGGCGTGAGTGTCATTATTAGTGTGCCTCATCTGGGGGGTTGGGGCATGTGTGATTTGAAGCTATTAAAGGTAAAATGCACCTTTTTGCGTATTTTTTTGGCCAAATTTAAAAACTGAAGAATGAGTTTTATAAGTGAGCCTTCTTAAGAAGAACAATGACGAGGGCCATATTGGTTGCAAACTAATCTAATTAGAAATGAATTTGTTTTTTTTTTGTATGGCTGTGATCGTGTGAGGGGTAGTTATGTACAGAATATACATAGGTAATAGTTAGTTAAGGCAGAGAACTAGGTAAAATAGATTAATTAATTAATCGATAGAGCTAGATAATAATTGAAATTGATTCACTGACTGTCTAGAAGGAGACGCTTATATTCTGTTTGGAAGGTATTAAATGGCAGACACTCAACTTCAATGGGTATTGCCTCCCAGATTTGTGATGCCACTACTCCGAACCTTGCAAGGCCATAATTAGATCTAGAGGGTGGCCCATATAGGTTCTGGTAGGTCCCTCGCTTGACAGAATATTCCACAGCACAACATCGACATTCGATGTAAATGAAGTGAAACATATTCATTATATTGCTTTCAACAAAAACGCTGAGTTGTTAGAACAGCAGGCTCATGCAAAAAGACAATTAGGTTTTATCAACTGAGTTGATGATGTGAATTGACCACCGTAAAGATATTCGAAAGCTGGCGTTAGCTCTTCGTCGGAGCGACTCGAGGAATTGTGGATTGTGTGCGTTTTATATACAGAAAGATGGAGCTACGCTATTGGTTGGTGCATGGTAACATGAAAAACAACAGAATAAGTTACGTGACTTGTGATCGAGTAATGCTCTTGTTAATATGCCTTTCAACAAGTCTACACTAAGTACGGCCGAGTTCTCTATCAGTATATTAAAGAAATCGATGAATAAAGGATCTCCATAAACAACTGATAGTTACAATGATAATAACATTCTGTTAAAGATAGTGTGCACAAAATTTGAGAACCAAAAGTGTGAGTGATATCAATAAAAATGAAAATAATAAAGTGTATAGAGTGTACATCAAAAGAACACATTTCGAAATGTGGCTTACATGGGTGCGCTTCTCAGTGCATCAGTCTTTCTCTATCCAGGCATAAAAATGGGTGCCAGAAATAAACAGGTCTAGGCCAACCAATTTTTAGGCTTAACACTGATCAACTTGTCACAGTACGGCAATAACAGCCCAAGACTGTAGAACTCAAAAGAAAAATGGAAAAACCGAAA
>CAXHUQ010001204.1:0-52000 GCA_964020085.1 Micromussa lordhowensis
TCCAAAAAAATGATCTTGACGATGTAATAGATTACCTGAAGCAACAGCCAGGTGGTCGCACAGAGGTCGTTGTTGACGAGGAAAACAATTTCAAAGGTCTCTTTTATCAGGACGCTCACATGCAAAACATGTATGCCCATTTCCCAGAATTCTCTTAGTAGATGCAACGTACAAGTTATTGGATCTGCGAATGCCCGTTTACTTGCTCGTGTGCATAGACGGCGACGGCCTTAGCGAGATTGTAGCCATGTTCATTGTAGCAGAGGAAACAAAAGAGGTCATACAAGCAACTGTCGAACTATTTAAAAAACATAATACGTCCTGGGATCAGACAAAAGTTGTAATGTCTGACAAGGACTTTACAGAACGAGAAGTGTTTAAAGACTCATTTCCGACCGCAACTTTGAGCATTTGCCTCTACCACACGTTAAGGTCCTTCAGACGCGAAATAACTTGCGAAAAGATGGGCATCACATCCGCTGAAAGGCTAAGGGCACTTGAAATTTTGTCTTCTTTGGCACATTCTAAGACCTCGAGTGAATACGAGACACATCTTGGTGAACTTAAACAGACGAATATTACAAGTGTCATCGAGTATGTTATGGAGAATTGGCATCCTATAAGGGAGCAATGGGTTGCTTGCTTCAAAGACAAGCATTTAAATCTAGGCGAAACTACCACTAACAGACTGGAATCCACCTTCAGCAAGTTAAAAAGTGTTTGTTCGAGATATGCTAGTTTGTTGCAGTTTTGCTCTGAATTCACGTCAGTGTTGCAATGCTTAAGAGAGGAACGCAACCACCATTATGTTATGGCAATTACACGAAGGCAAACTGAGTTTGATCATTTTGGCGAAGATCTCCAAGCGTATTCAAAGAATCTCACTCCGTATGCATTCAAGTTCGTTCGAGAACAATATGAGGCTGTAGCTAAAGTCAAAGTTCTTTCACAAAAAAGCAGAGGTGAGTTCCTTCTCTCGGGGTCAAGAAAAAGCAATCAGGAAGCACATCTTGCTACAATCACTCACTGTGACTGCTCCTTCTTCACTCGGATGTCCTTGCCTTGCAAACACATTTTTAAAGTTCGTAAGGTTGTCAATCTTCCAGCTTTTGATAAAACCCTAGGTCATAAGCGTTGGACGATGGATTTCTACTTAAATACAAACCGTCTGAGCCCGGACATCCCTATTCTCCATGACCATGACGCGGAACACTGTGTTGAGTATGTCGCAACCCATGCAGAAAATAAAACTACTCTTACACAATCTCAAAAATTCAGGAGAGGTCTTAAAACAGCACAAGTCCTTGCCTCCCTTGTCAGTGAGGGTGGCATGTCTACGTTCCAAAGACGACAAAAAGTTCTAGAGTCTTTGATAAGGAGCTGGAAACATGGCCACGAGGTAGTTGTTCAGGAAGTGGAACTACCACCAACGACAAAAAAAGACCAGAAAGTAGAAGACCCTAAGAAAACAGTTACTGATCCTCAAGGTGATAATCACACGACAACAGAGGGGTTACAGGAGAAAAGTCTGCCTGGAAACACAGAGGAAAGAGAGCTACGGACAGACAATTTCCCACTGAGTGAAGCCAAAGACAATGTGCAAAACACCAAGCAAGCACGTCAACTTTTAAATGAGAATACTGTAGGAAACCTTGAAGAGGACAATGTGAAAAGAAATGACGATGTGAGGGATGGAAAAAATTCCCCTGAATTTTCTCAAATAAAGATGCCACCCAAGATTCTAAAACGAGGCCGTCCGAAGGGAGCGGAAGTGACGGTTATTGGCCTGCCAAGAAAAAAAAAGAAGAAAGAAGGTCGGAACAACTTACTTCCATTCTGTAAGCTTAGTCCCATCGAAAAAGACAGAATGATCCTTGGCTCTCTCTCGACATCACTGGCCGTGGGTGAAGCCATAGCGGGTCATCGGTTTTTGACCAAAGATGACATTTTGCCTGTTGGCAAAATATCAGACACTGTCAGGGATGAAGAAATAGTGGACATCCACCGCGTTGCAAAATATTTTGAAAAAGATGCATGGTTGTCCGTTCTTAAATCAACAAAGGAGAAGAGCCGCATAGACTTTGTTTGCTCTGTTTGCGCAAAAATGATAAACGACGAAAGTGAAGACAGCATTGCTTGTGACAGGTGTCTCCTTTGGACTCATTTTACATGCACTTCATTAAAAAGTCGACCAAAGAACAGAAACTGGTTCTGCAAATCTTGCAGAATGAAATACTCATAACAATTTACACGAGAGTATTTTTCAGTGTACTCCTAGCCGCTCCTAGATTACCCAGTTATTAATCAAAGTAATGACATGCGTGATTTTCCCATAGTAAAAACCCGCATACAAGAACATGTGGATTAAGAACACCCAGGCTGAAATTTGGTAAAAAAGGAACATATATATAAGAACACATTCAGCCTGAAAATTGAAAATTGTTCTTATATATAAAAACTCTTCTCTTTTCAGTTGAATAGAACAAACAGTGTTTGTAGCTTTACTGTGGTATTGCACTAAGATCTCTGTATAAATGCTAGTAATTTCACTTGCTGTGTATAGCAAAACGGTATTTGGAATAATTACATGAAAAATATGCAATTTATAATTATCTTTATAATAATAATTAATAATTATAATTATAATTTATAATCCCTGAGGAAGACTAGCGGATGCCAGTCGACTAGCTCGATTGTGCAATTTATGTTCTAAAGTTTACTTTTCTCTCAAAGTTTTGTATTTCATAATAGTTAGTAAATCCCTTACATTTTTTTAGAAGTAGACAATTAAGAACACTTGAGAACACTTTCAGGCTGATTTCACCTAAAATACCCGATATATAAGAACCCAATTAGCCTGAACCCCGAAAATCGGTGTTCTTGTATGCGGGTTTTTACTGTTAGGACCATAGGCAATGCACATATGGGGGCTGCCTATGCCTCAGTCTAGCTACAGAAATGTTGTTTACATTCATTGTAGGATTTACTTAAGATATGAATTAGTACTGTTTCATTTTTATGGAAACGGTTTGATATTTTACAATGATAGAAGTTTCTAAAAGTTTTTAAGGCGCTTATTGCCTTTCAATCTTATTTGCAATCGTTTCGTATTTTTCAGGTACTTAACTGTAAATCATTTTGTGACATGAGTTAGACTCAGTGTGATCTATAAAATGCTGTGGATCACTTTGTACTTCTTTTTAGATATATAATAGTTTGGTTATGACCGGTTCCATTTCCTTAATTTTGTCAAAACCATCGTACTGCTTAGAGACCCGTGACCGACAGTCAACCCCAAAAAATTCAAGTGTCACTAACCATAGTTTCGCTTACTGAGCCGAGCGTAAACCAAGAGTTAGACTTGCGATCTATACAGCTCTTCTGGATCGCTTGGCAGTTCTTAATCGACATCTGATAGTTTGAATTGGATGAGCTCCTTCGTTTCCCTCAATTTGAGAAAAAATAACAGACTGCCGGTCATTTAGTGATTTGAAAATCGTGACCGGCAGTCGACCCAAAAAAATTCTAAGTGTCACAAACCATGGTTTCGCTCTCTGAGCCGAGCGTAAACCAAGAGTTAGACTTGCGGTCTATACAGCTCTTCTGGATCGCTTGGCAGTTCTTCATCGACATCTGATAGTTTGAATTGGATGAGCTCCTTCGTTTCCCTCAATTTGAGAAAAAATAACAGACTGCCGGTCATTTAGTGATTTGAAAATCGTGACCGGCAGTCGACCCAAAAAAATTCTAAGTGTCACAAACCATGGTTTCGCTCTCTGAGCCGAGCGTAAACCAAGAGTTAGACTTGCGATCTATACAGCTCTTCTGGATCGCTTGGCAGTTCTTAATCGACATCTGATAGTTTGAACTGGATGGGCTCCTTCGTTTCCTTAAATTTGAGAAAAATATCAGACTGCCGGTCATTTAGTGATTTGAAAATCGTGACCGGCAGTCGACCCAAAAAAATTCTAAGTGTCACAAACCATGGTTTCGCTCTCTGAGCCGAGCGTAAACCAAGAGTTAGACTTGCGATCTATACAGCTCTTCTGGATCGCTTGGCAGTTCTTAATCGACATCTGATAGTTTGAACTGGATGGGCTCCTTCGTTTCCTTAAATTTGAGAAAAATATCAGACTTCCGGTCATTTAGTGATTTGAAAACCGTGACCGGCTGCCGGTCATTTAGCCACAGCGTTTAGTTTACCGTGTGATTTCATGTGATGGACTTGGAGGATCGATTGCTTGCACTTGGAATAGTCAGATGGCTTCCAGCTTATCCCAAATTCGCGTCATATGTAGTACCAGGAAAATGTCAAGCTTTCGACTAGAGATAGAGAAGAATATACAGGCCATGAAAAACTATAGGTTTTATAGTAGAGGCGAAACCGAGATCGAAGAAATCCTCGACGGCTCCCCGACTTTCGCTTCGCACGATCAGCCACTTCTTTGGTCTTTTTCTCGTTTCTGGTCGAGTTTCATCGGGATAGAGGTATCAAATGAAGGGAAATACTCTATTCTTCGTATCCTGTATTGCTACAGTCTCCAACAACACATCTTCCTTGCATTCTGCAACGATTTTGACACACACTATCGTATGCTGGCATACATTCTTCTCAGAAAGAAAACATTGTCTTCCCGAAATGACGTCAGAAGCCAACTCGCCCCATTCTCCGCTATTCCTCGGTCGTGAACATGGAATGTGCAAAATTATAAACTTTGAAAATGCGTAGAAAATTAACAAAAATAGCTACAACGATAATTTTTTCGCAGTGGTGATTAGGAGAAAAAGGAAATTTATATAAGCGAAAAAACAAAAATGGGGGTTAGTGGTACTTTAACGCGTGGGAAGAGTGTTCTCTGATTGTGTTACATTTTAGGAGGTAGTAAAAGCAAGCTAGAGAACTACGGCGTTCATAAACAAAACTTTGATTACTTTAGATTTTAATTCTCATGAAACAATAAACAAGGCTAAAAGAAACGTATCAATGTCTGATATCAACGTCTGATAGCGAATACTGAAAAATACAATAATGAAAAACTGCTGTTGACCTCCTTGGAGGTATTCATGACGAGCCAGAGAATGACAGCTTTCATAAACAATATTTAGATTACTTAAGATTTCAGGTCTATCGAACAATAAACAGGGTAAAATAAACTTATCAATGTCTGATATCAACAGCTGACGCACATGGTACTCAGGATTGTTAATATTACAGTGATAAACAAACATCATGTAACAAGACCTGAATTTTATTTCCTTTGCAACATGAATTTGTTGTACACACAACGCTGGTTCGTCATTCTTTTGTTGTATACATAGGGTATCCATACATAGCGCTGTCTTGTCCAATACAACATGATCACATTCATCTGCCACCACGTTATTTGATACGAAACAAACATGCCTGCACAACATGCGAATATAATGTACGCATAAAAGCGACAAAACTAATGAAACAACGAGAAAAATAGCAGCGGATAATGTACTCAGTTTGAGCAAAAACATAAAGCGGATGTAATCTTGGTAATCAAGATAGACGTTACATAACTAGACCTAAGCTTATGACAATTAAGCTTACTAGTACGTTTATCCTCACTCTGATGAAAGTCACTTTCGCAGTTCAACATGGCATCTTTGTAGTCGCTTCCTAGAGTTTGAATACAACGCACCTTGTCTTTATCAGTAAATGTTCTGTCGTCTGTAGCAACATTCTGTCCACATTTCCTGTTCACTGAGAATTCGATTTCTGGTATGATTCTGGTAAGATCTTCGCTAAATCGGCAAAATCAATTGATTCTTTTGCTATTTTGAGTTCACCGAACGACCAGTTTCGAAATATATGGTCATTACACACGCCATCTTTTTTAGTGCGGGTCTACCGCGAACGGTGTGTGGGTCTGTATCTTTGAGCATAGAAAAGATTACACCATCGACGTATCCGCCATCGACTTCGACTGGGTCTGCGGTATTCCCCATTGCACGTGACAACAACAACAACAACAACATCTTTTATTTAAACACGGTATGTTTTAAAGCTAATATAGCTTATGGGGCCGTGTAAAAAATGACTGAGTTTTGTGGAGAAATGCAGGGTAAATTTAAAGTCGGTCTCGCCCGACTAACAAGACGAAGGACTTTTCTGAAAGTCTAGGGCGGCAGAGGCAGGGCAGAGGAGGTTGGACACGGTCCGAAAAGCACCATGGGTAAACGCGTGCTCTCGTGGCGTTCGGATCTCTGATGAGGCGACCGAAGATACGCTTAAAGCGGAATTTCGCTCATATTTTCGATAGAAATGCTGGACATCGAACGTTCTTCTGCCCCACAATTCTTTGGATTACCTTACCTACACATGGTGATCGATGAAGACAACAAAATCGTGGCTTTTTCTGATCGAGTCCCAGAGTCCCCATCGCCAGAAATGTCGAGCCGACATGCGTCTGACACACCACCTGGTGGCTTACAGCCTGACACACCACCTGGTGGCTTACTGCCTGACACACCACCTGGTGGCTTACTGCTTGACACACCTCCCTCTTCATTTAACACCCTACAAACTCCTTTCAGCTAACAAACAGTCTCATCTTTCTATTCTCACTGCATAATTAATTAGCTCATTGCAAACACGCCGTTATTCCATCACATTCCCCCGTTTCCGCCCGTGCTTGTAGCGTCAGTAATGCTTTGCATCATTTCGAGTTTAAATTTGGTCTCTCCGCTTGGAGTGTGGTCTTTTCGTCCTGTACTCCACAAAGACAGTCGTCTTTTGCGACCCACCCGCCTCCCCTGGTGGAGGTTGACCAAGCCCCTACATGCTCTTATCCTCGTTGCATGCCTATTGCCTCATCAGTCGCGGACTCTTCCCATAACTTAATCTTATGCGATGAGGTAATGAGTATGCAGTGAGGATATGGTACTATCAATTCCACTCAGGTCTTTAACAAATTATATTGTATTAAGTGGGTTGTCGGGAACGGGTATCCGACAAATAAGTCACACTGGTATTATAACTCTCGGTTCGTTTAATGGTCCTCTTCTAGCTTCTTTGGATTACAGATTTTCTCAACACACTCGGGTCTCTCGCTATCTCACACAAAAACTAAACACACTGATCATATTTCAAAGTTTCACAATCATGTAAATCAAGAGTCCAATGTTCAAATAGATCATCTTTCACTTATTAACTTATCACTATGTCACGCCATGTCACGCTTCTCGACAGGGTTCATTCCTTTTATGGTTGCAGATGAAGGCCAATTTGCTTCAAGAAGGTGAGAAGGTGAAAGTGAAGTTGAGTGGGGATGGTGCTCGGATGAGCAGAGTAAGCAACTTTATCTTGCTGAGCCTTTCGATTCTCCAGAGTGAAGATGACTTGCTATCATCAAAAGGTATCCAATGTTAATTTAAAAAAATGACATTCACATAACTTTGTAACCACTGTCCATAATCATTCAGTACAATAATATTCTCATCACTTCTCATACAAATATTTTTATTTTATTGTTTTACATTAAAACAAGGTACTCACACCATTGCTGTGGTAAATGGTCCAGAAAGTAGGGAAACTCTGGCCAGTAGCTTTAAGGAGGTATTTGATGACGTGAATGAAATCCAAAAGAATGGTTACATAATGATTGATGGAAACAGAGTGGACACAGAACTATTTCTTGGGGGTGATTACAAGGTAGATCTTCACATATGTGTGCCTTGAATCCAATTTTTTTAAAATATCCAAGTCATGTAATCAAGTCTGTAATATCTGAAATTACCTCTTTCTAGTTTCTACTGCTGGTCATGGGAATCAGTGCAGCAAATTCAACATATGCTTGCTTGTGGTGCAATGTACATAAAAAAGACAGGTAGTACATTGCATTTGAATACTTCTTAATCCTTTAATATCATCAAACAATTAAAACATAGTACAAACTATGGAAAGTTCTGTATTAAAATAGAACAGTTATAATACTATTGTGTAATTCCAGAAAATATCCATATCTCCTCCACAGAAGGGAATTTTTCTAAGACCCCCACCCCCCCACCCCTCTGGAAATTCCAATCAAGCTTCATACATCATTTTAATTTTTTTGCCCTTACAGAACCCCTCACCCCCAGGAAATTCCAATCCCTTCTGTGGGGGAGTATGGATATTTTCTAGAACTGAACATTGTTTGTTTTTATTTTTATTTTCTTCAGGGGAGACATGACCAAGCCTGACACCTACTATGACAGCAATCCTCTCAGAAGGACATTAGAAGAACTACATGAATGCGTACGAAAGTCCAAGGGAGAGAACTACTGCTGTGTTCATCAACCTCTCCTTAACATTCCACTGGACCACATCATTCTGGACGAGCTGCATGTAATGTTGCGAGTCACAGATGTCTTGATTGGAAACATAATAGAAGATATGATGCAGTGGGATGATAAGGAGAGTTTCCTCACTCACACTGGGAAGAATAAAAACCATCTCGACAAACTAATACAAGCCATAAACAGCTGTGGGGTATCATTTTCAGTTTGGGAGAAAAGAAATGCAGATGGCAAAGGGTCTGGGACTTGGGACTGGACAAGTTTGATGGGGGATGACCGAAAAACACTCCTGAAAAACCTTCCCTGCAAATTAGAACCACTACTACAGCAGGACACAGCTAAAACTGTAGTAGAATTGTGGAAGGTATATGTGCATTATTAATTATTATTTTTAGAGATAATTGTACACAGTAAATTACAATTCTTGTCAATAGGGACATTTTAGACAATTACTGGCAATTTTAGACCTAGTTCTGTTGTTGCTTCCAAAAAAATTAATTCGCTCTTGCTGTTTCCTGCAGCTGCTTACTTTTTGGTTCCTTTCCACTTAACCTTTCAGGGATTTGCTGATATGTACTTTGGTTTCATATCATCGTTTGAACCAACTAATGTTGATGAATACCATCAAAAGGTAAACTGCATGAACAAACACAAATTAATCAATGATCAATCCCCTACAAGTACTGACCAATTGAAAGAGAAATGTCATATGGTCTACAAATTGCCTTTTCTTTTTCAGATAAAAACATGGATTGACACATTCTCCTCACTAGGGGATAAGAGGGTTGGATATGCAAGGGAAAGGGTGACATGCTATATGCATGCAGCTGCATATCACATTCCTCACATGATTACACAATATAAAACAATTCAGTGGTCAAGGTACAGGTTTGGTCCTTCTGTATATACATGTATGGAGCACAAACTACCCAAATTTATCAAAGAAAACCATTAAGGCACTATAAATCCTACTTTAATTTTTCTATTTAGGTGTTGAAAAAAACAATGATGATGCTAGGAGAATCCTGCAGAGAAAAACAAACCACACTGATGATCCTGCTGCAATTCTACGAGCAGAGCATCGCATTCGTGCGTTGAAGTACAGGGAAAGAAAGCCCAGAAAATACACCAAAAAGAACACAGGATATTGGGGAAATGAGATAAAAACAAACCGCAAAATGCGCAAACGTCTTAGCTATGACAAGCCTGTAGAATCAATATCTACTGAATGCATGGCAGAAACAACTGTGCCCCCTCCCAAACAAATTACAAAAAGAAAAAGGAAACAACCTGCAAAAAGTACTAAATCTACAGTGAGCAAAAAAAAAATCAAAACGAGTTAAAAAATAATAACTTACGACTATCCCTAAGTGGCAAAGAGATGTTATTAAATATGTAAAAAGTTGAAACATGTAACACAATTCCAGAAGATATACTTATTTGATTCTATGCAAAGATTGAAGAATTAACTTGATTAATGTAAACTACAGCAGATAAGCTGCACTAAAGTTAACCTTTTTACTCCCAAGAGTACTCAAACCAGAATTCAAGAAAAATACAAATGTCACCATGGTCTAAAAAGAACCTGACTAAAAACTTAGCACGACAACATACGATTAAGAGAACTCTTGAAGTAAAAGGGTTAACCTAAGACGTATCTCCAAGAGCTACTTTAATAAATGAGAAGGTAAGCTTCTCCTGAAAAGCTCTTGAAGAAGGATTGTGGTCTTCTACCCTGTATTTCTTAGGAGACCAGGAAATAAAATGTCTAATCTTCACAGGATAGAAAACCTTTATTCCCTGGCCATGTGAATCAGCGCAGTAATCCCAAAACTGCGGAAAAAATTTAGGGGGAAAGTCAGCCTTTTCAAGAAAATGATAACCATCCCTGATTTGGCCTTTGTTTCTGAAAAGGCGCCTGTAGGCATCCCCCCGGAATTTTATAGTCACAGGCAACCTGGACTTGGACTTTACAGTGGATTTCAACTTACTTTGGCCGCGCGGGTTTGGAAACATGTTAGGAATTTCGGCGGGGCTAAAGTACAGGTCACAGGACAGGTCACAGGTCACAGGTCACAGGTCACAGGTCACAATGAAAAATACTTTTAAATTTGCGGGGAGTTCGTATTTGGTTGGTATCTGTTTATTTCTTCTTTTTTTAACTCAATATTCTCCATTCATCCCTACTAACCCGATGATGTCGTCCCATTTCTCTAAGATTCCTAGTTTAAGATTTCAATGACCTTGAAATCCGCATTTATCCAAAGTTTCTTTAGCCCTACTTGTTCTAGTAATAATGCTTTGTTAATAGTTTACTGGGACGTTACTAATGGTCTCCAGTAGCTTTGTCCCTTCCGGGGTAGGTGGATATCATTGCTACTGGAGACCATTAGTAACGTCCCAGTAAACTATTAACAAAGCATTATTACTAGAACAAGTAGGGCTAAAGAAACTTTGGATAAATGCGGATTTCAAGGTCATTGAAATCTTAAACTAGGAATCTTAGAGAAATGGGACGACATCATCGGGTTAGTAGGGATGAATGGAGAATGTTAAGTTAAAAAAGGACGAAATAAACAGATACCAACCAAATACGAACCCCCCCGCAAATTTACAAGTATTTTTCATTGTGACCTGTGACCTGTGACCTGTGACCTGTGACCTGGACCTGTGACCTGTGACCTGTGACCTGTCCTGTGACCTGTACTTTAGCCCCGCCGTAGGAATTTGGGAACTACGTTCCAGAATTCGCGGTTTCATCGTTATCGGAGCCAATCAATTGCGAACTTTGAAATGAATACCACGAGTTTGATCTCGAAGTTCGATTCGAAGTTCGCGAACTTCGCTTCCAAGTTTGAAGTTTATCAAGACGAAGTGGTTAGCCGATTATTACTGTTGCAATTTTTTTAATTATGGCTCACAATCCTTTCGTATCTCAAGGCAAGGCGATTCCAAATCAAGCAAGGGAGGATATCGTTGACAGGTGGCTGAATGGCACAGCACAAAGACAGATAGGAAGAGATTTGAACATTCCAAAAAGCACCGTTCAAAATATCATCGGCAATTTTGCTGAATGTGGGCACAGTAACCACAAAATTGGGGGAAACAAGACACGGCTGGCAAGAACCGAAGATGTTGTAACATATACAGAGTTCAGTAAACACCAACAGCCCAGCATTTCCGTCGAGGAAATTCAAAGGAAACTTGTCGATAACAACGTGTGTCTGAGAGAAAATTGTCCATCTACGTCTTCAATAACTCGAGCCTTGAGGGAAGATCTCGGATATTCCTACAAGCGGCTAAATGTAACAGCGAGAGAGTCGTTAACTGCGAATACAGAACAGCGCCTTTTGGAATATTTAACCGCATGTAGCACAATTGATACAACAAGCATGCATTTTTTTGATGAATGCTCTGTTATCAAAACAACAGGCAACCGAAGGTACGGTCACTCACAAATTGGAGCACCAGCAGTTGAAATACAGCGTTACGCGTCAAACGCCAATTTCACTGTAAACCTCCTACATAGCATATTTGGAATAAGCCACGTTAATATTTTAAATGGACCGTCAAATGGATTGAAGCTATTGAATTTCTTTGCCGAGGCTTTAGAAGAAAAAGATGTCTTAGAAAATCCTGTACTGAAAGCAGGTGACACGGTGATAATGGATAACTGTGGTTTCCACCACGCGAGACATGTTGAGCCTGTTCTAAGAAATATGCTTGCTCAAAATGAATGTACCTTACTATTTCAGCCTCCTTATCATCCCGTGTATAATACATGTGAATATTGCTTCCGTGCATTAAAAGGGTGGCTTCGAAAAAACACTGAACTTACCGAAAATCACACTGTGGTTGCGATTTACGATGGATTAAGTAGAATTACACCTGTCATGTCCAGAAATTTTTTCAGACATTGTGGATACATTCTCTGAATTACAGCCCTGAATACGAAGAATTCGCTCATGTCAAGTTTAATTGAAGTAGTAGAATCTCGGAGCTGTTCACTGAGTTATTTCAGCAGGTTATTATAATAATGTACTGTAGATGCCTGTCAGGGAAAATAAAAGGAGCACTTTAACATAAACACAACTGTCTTTATTATATTTTGATTCGCTACATGTAGTTTACACTGTCAGGTATAAAAATCAATTTTGTACTAGACTATTGTTAGAGAATGAAACAAAGGTACAGCACTCTCGAGTTGAAGTTGATTTTTCAATCCACAGCAGCTGGGTAAAAGATGTCGAAAAATCCAACAAAAACGTGAATTTTATAGCCTGGGAATGTGCGTGATAAGATCTACACACTAGACAGACTGGCGACCGAAATCGCAAAACTCAACAATTTTAATTAGGAACTAAACAAAACAACAATCCGTTCTAAACCACAATAAAAAGACGGTGTTTGCAGCGAATTTTAACTTTTCGGACTGTATCCATTTTATCTTCTTTATTTCCTTCCTTCCTTGCTGATCATTTCTCATATACAATTCGCACCCTTTTCAGTTTGACAAATAAATTGTACACTGACTTCAACAAATTAAAGTAGCAGTGAGGTCTAGACTTTCTATTCTTAATCTAAACGAAACACTTCCATCTCTTTGCAAACGGGAGCTGTAAAGAACTAAATTACTTTCTCAATTTTCATTAGCGTTTCAGAAGGCAACATTTGCCAGTGTTTCTAAGTTTTCCCACGGCTCAGGTTCCATATCAGCAGATGGTGATGAACTCTCTTGACACATTTGTCGAACTGGTTGGATATTTGTCTGAGTTTTGCAAATTCATTGGAAGGAATGGTACTGGATAAGAGTTGTAGTTATGAGGGATGTGAACTCTGCTAAGAAAATTATTAGGAACTGGCAACCCGCCATACAAATTATTCATAAATTGCAAGCTATTATTAGCTAAATACTGGGGCGGGAAACAAGAAAAATTTTGCCGACTTGATTTTCCAAAGTCGTCTTCGGAACTGTCATCACTGGAACTATGATGCCGTCGGGATCCGCGTTCTTTCGCTTTTTGGCTTTTGATTTCTTCTTTTTTTTTCTCGACCTTCTGTCGTCGGATGAACTGGATGAACTCTCAGATGTAATCCTTGTTGCTTTTGGAGTTTCAATGTTCTCTTTCTCTGGCATGACAACTTCCTCCTTGCCAGTCGAAACATCTGCACCTCTCTCTGTAGACTTAATTGGGGAAAACTGCTCTGGACTCATACTTTTTGGGCAATCGTCGTCACGAATTTGCTTGGATCTCTTGCATCTCAAAATCAAATTTTTAATTTGCTCACTGTCATTTGTCGTTACAGGCGGGATTTTTCCATCAAGACACTCCCGTAACAGCCGTACATCTCTCATTAACTTAGCTTTGTTCACTTTGTACGATTCGTCAGCTTGGTACATTCGCGGCATTACACTTTTGATGAACTGGTATTCACTGCTCGTAGAGAACTGTTCCATGGACTTCAACTGACCTTCAAGTTGATCGACAGCATCTTTTTGCTTTTTTCGCTCTAATTTAAGAGAGGTCAACTGGCTGAAATATTCGGGGTGTTTTTCTTTTATTCCGCAATACGTGTACTCTGTGCATTTCTCTAAGGAGCACGGTTTCAGTGCAGAGTTGCGTTGACCTCGATGATGACAATAACCACAAATGCTTTTTGCTCCCCCTACAGGCGGCGGTTCTCGCACTAGAATGTTCATGGAATCGATCCTCATTTCGACTTCCTTTAGTTCTTCTTTTTGTGTTTTAAGCTGCCTCTGAAGCGTTTTTTCTTGATCCTCCAAGGCCCGAAGAACATTCTGGTAATCGAGAAATTTTATATCATTACACGATATTATTTTGCCGCACGATAAAATATTTTCACACGGTTTGTCGCCAATAAAGGGGCTCGTTTAATTTCTCTCAACTGAAAGATTAAACTTACCTTTTTAGATCCTGTGTTTTGGCAGATGTATCTCCCTTTTCTTCTCGCGCTTGAGAAGCTGTGGGCTTTTGAAGGGGAGATTGCTCTCTTAACAAAGAAATTTGGTACTGTAACAAAGCTTTCGCGCCAAGCTATGGTGGGTGATTACCGTCATAATTCAATCTTGGATTTTCTGGCATGTTATTAAATTTTGCATTGTAATGAAGTTTGTGTCTGTTTGAATTTTATCTTGGTTTCATGGTCTTTCATCAATTTTCTGACAGAATTCCGATATTTTCGTCTAATCAAATTTTCAGGTAACCTAAACTTTCTGTTGATTTGAATTTTCGGGTCGTGTCAGGTTTCGGGGACCTTTTCGAATTTCCGACTAGTTTTGAATACTTTACATCTCCAATTCGTTTTTGGTGAATTTTTTACCAGTAGTTCTAATTTTCGGACACATTCGAATTCAATTTTCTGCTACAACTTTTTCTCGAGTTGGCCTGGTGACTATGAGACACGAGACACCAGATCGAGGTAATAAATTTCCCGCCACAGAGAGTTTCCTGTGTTGGTTCAAAGATGGCAGATCGGGAGCCCTCAACAAACAATTTCTCCCTTGCAATAAATCTTCTCCGACAGGCAACGGAAATACTATCGTCAAGCGAATTAAGTGAAAATGAAAATAATTCGTCGTCGTCAACACCGGCTAGACCTTCAAGCAGCAGTGTACGGTCTCAAAACACCATTTCTCCCAGTCCAACACCAGACCACGACGCAGCAGTAATGGCAGATTTCAGAAACCTTTTCTCGCCGTATGCGGCAACTGCTAGTTCATCACTTTCTCGTGCACAGCGACACTCACGGCCACCGAAGCGCGGAAGTCGGCCTAGTCCTTATTTCAAACCTAAAGAGACATGGACACACGATTTTTTTGTCTAGCCAGTCCTCAACAGGATCAAGTGCCTGTCAAGTCTCAAAAGCTTGAATTGCAAGCCGCTGGCTTAGGGAGAAAAAAGGTGGTTTTCGGTAACAAAGACGAGGCAATAGAGGTTAGTAAGAAGTTGGAAGCTGCATACCCTAAGCTGAAAGCTGGCGGTGGTTTTGAAATATTGAGGAGTGGAATTGGCAGCAGTCTAGCCTTTGTATCACCACCAGCAACCGGATACTCTGTTCCTTACCTGAGGGATCAGGCGGGTCTTGGACAAGCCCTGGCCTATATACGGCCATTGCAAGTGGAATTAGATGTTTCCCCAGTTTTAATTGATATGGTAGGTGCGAATGGCATTTTCTTAAAAAAATTGCAGTGATGAGTCATAGCTACAATCTCTCAAAAGGATATATTAATTTTATTCACTTCTGAAAAAATATAGGGAACTGTTGGAATCCAGATAATAACACTGACACTGTATATCATTATTTGTAGCCTTCTACAGCACAAGCAAACTCAAGCGTCCCTCAAGTGAACTGTACAATATGTGGGTTGCAGCTCAATGTGACCGAAGTCAGGTCTCATCAGCAATCATGCAGCAGAGAGGAAGTCAGTGCTGAAGAGGATGCCACTACAGCACAGAGAACTACCTTTGAAATTTCAGATTCTCCTGGGGTAATCTATTTTTTTTCTTAGGGACTAGAAATTAATTTCATATTTGTGTTGGTTGTAGGGGAAGGGGTAGTTTTGTAACTGTTCATGTAGTGTTTTTACTTTGCCTGTTAAATTCATGAAGTTATTTAAACAAATTATTATGCACTATCTGATTCTAGGATATAATTATTTTGTTTTTCCTTGTTTACTTTTGGCAGTGAGGCACAAATTGTGAAATGTTGTTTCACAGGTTAACTTAACATCATCACTCAAATTTACAAAAGACACTCTTTCTTTATGCATTAGCAATTCAAAGTAGAGTTATGAGTTAATTGTATTTAGTAGATCCTTTCAGTTGTTGAAAATAAGAGTGCAAATAGTCGTGAATACCGTATGTCCTTTTTTGAAAATAAGAGTGCGTACAGTCATGAATATGTCCTTTTTTCAAAGAAAGTACTTTCTGAAGTATTGCAACTTGATATAACATGATGAAGAGTCATATGGCTGATACTAACAATTATTACATTTTCTTCTGAGTGCAAAATTGTCAATTTAGTATAATTAATGACTTGTCACATTTTCATTTTTGTTAAGCTGAATGATGCTGCTTTGGTAGAATTGACTGCTCTTTTTCCTGACATAAGTGGCAATGTAATTAACAACACGCTGACTGCAAGTGGAGGGAATGCTAGTGTGGCTGCCTCTAGACTCATCCATTGGCCTGGTAAGGTAATCGTAGATGTCAGAATCATACAATATTGATTCTTGGTAATCCTGTAAAGGAAGTTGAGATTGTGTTATTACCTGGGATAAAAGTCAACTGTTTCAGCCCCCACACCTCTCATCTATACACCTACTGACCAATGAGAGCATGTGTTGTATCTCATATTTGCATTTTTTTAACCGCAGCAAGTACCAGTATGGCAAATCAAAGCAGTGATGATCAGTGCAATAATGCAAGTGATGATGAACTTCTGCTACCCACCTTTGATGAGGATAGACCAAAGGATCCTATTGTTATGTACAGGCAGCAGACTCTAAATGAGAACGCCCCCCCATGAGAATTTACGTTAATCGCATGAACGAGGAGTTTTCAGCTGATGTCCTGGCCATCTATAAGAAACCAAATCCAAGGTTTAACTCAACATTGAGGGTGAAAGTTGAGAATGAAGTAGCAGTAGGGGAAGGTCCAGTGAGAGAGTTCTTCAGTACACTCATGGGATTTCTTCATGATGGCTTTCCACTTGATGGAGAGGGCCTGGGAAAACTGACAGAAGTATTTGAAGGTCAGGAAGACCACAAACTTCCTATCCCCAATGCTCTCCTTCGTATGCAGGATTTTATAGAAGTGTTGGCAGAATGATCGCCCACTCCTTCCTACATGGAGGTCCTCCCTTATTTGGACTCTCTCCAGCAGTTGTTCAGTTCTGGTGTCAAGATAGCATCAATGCAGTAACCATAGATGATGTACCAGACTATGACCTAAGGGAAGCCTTAAAGGAAGTAAGTACAACAATTGTGATAATAATTATTGTGGATTAGTTTGGGTTCCATGTTTTTTCATGGTTTGAAGTAGGTGTGTACAGTGTCAATACAAATAGGATGGAGGACCGTCTTTAGCCAAGTTGAAAACATAGCTAAAGCTCCCACAGCAACCACCCCCTCAAAAGTGAACATTTGTCAATTTTTAAAAGAGCAATAAATATTTCTAATCACATAACATTATGCAAATTTAATAAGTGCAAGTGACTACCTGCAGCACTCTACCACTACTCTGAGCATCTTTGGTGGTTTCACTTTGGTGGTTTCACTTTTTTTCTTTGAGGATATTTTTTTGTCTACAAATATTTGTCAATGCGATTTTTAAGAAAGATTTTACCTTAAAGGTTGAACTTAAAGGTGTACTTCACTTGGTGATTCAACAAGACATTTTTGTTTCTGCAGTTATCCAACATGGACAATGATAACAATCCATCAGATGAACTTAAAGTCTTCTTGCTACCATATCGGGATGAAGCTGCTGTGCTTCAAGTCCCATTGACAGGGAAACAAAAACACTTTGCTCTTCAACAGTTAATTGTGTATAATGTGATTGAGAAACGGCGTCAAGAACTGACTGACCTGGCGTCTGGTATGAATGAACTTGGCCTTCTAGAGTACTTAAAAGTCCATGACTCAATGGCAGCAGCTGTCTTTCCGCGGCAAGCTGAGGCAGTTATTGACAAGATGGAGGTCATGAGTAGGATCAGTCTTGAAAATGACAAGCACCCTCAAGGCCAAGTTATTTTGCATTTTCTCTATCGGTTTCTTGATGAAATCAGCCAAGATGCAGAAGGTAAAAATGATGTTAGAGTGGAAAGCCAATTTCTTGAACCCTCAATTTTTCGAACCTCCTGATAACCTGAACCAAAAGTCGTTTCCCTCCCTCAATCAAACACTGTAATTTTACCCTCCATTTCTCAAACTCTGATTTTTCCAACCAATTTTCATTTCCTTTGGCGGTTTAAAAGATCTGGATTCCACTGTAATTCCATGATCTTTGCAATGTTGATGTTGATTTGATGTGGTTTCCTTAGAGTGAAAACTAAGTCCCACTTTTTCCCTGTAGGTACAGCTGTTATTTCATGTGTATTGAACCAGTTTGACTTTTATCTGAGACTCCCTTCGTTTCAGACAAGAAAAGAAAATTAGGAGACAAAAAAAATAAGAATCAAACTGGTTTCAAAAATTTAAAACCAAAAGATCATGGAAAAAGGCAATCTTGCCAGGTCGTAAGTGTACGAACCCTATAGTAGGGAAATGAGTGTTTCTTTGCTTTTATTACAGCTGGGGCAGGTCTGCGTGACCTAATGGCCTTCTGGACAGGATGGGAAATGTTGCCACCCCGTGGAGAGAAACTGTGGGTACAACTAGATGACCAGGGTACAGAAACAAGTCTTGCTGAAAGTAAAGCCTGTTTCAACAGGCTTATTGTAAATTCTTCTCACACAGATTATGCAACTCTGAAGAGTTCCTTGGAAATGTTGCCACCCCGTGGAGAGAAACTGTGGGTACAACTAGATGACCAGGGTACAGAAACAAGTCTTGCTGAAAGTAAAGCCTGTTTCAACAGGCTTATTGTAAATTCTTCTCACACAGATTATGCAACTCTGAAGAGTTCCTTGTCAAAAGCCTTAAAATATGGATCAAGAGGATATTACTCAATCTAAGAAAAGCAAGAACAGGCTTCCGTCTATAGCCTGCAACTTTAATGGCCACAGGCCAGTCATTCTCAGTCACCACTGATCTCAGTTGTTGTTATACCAGTTCTGTTAGTGAAATAGTATAATCTTGCACAAACATGTTTTCTAAATATTTTATGATGAAAATTGCTCAAGGTACCTATGTTTTTAAGAAAGTTTCTGATACATAGCAATTATCCATTTGTGCTTTTGTAAGTTGAAATTTTGTCCTGGAAATAACATAAAGCTGTCTGTTTCATCATCAGTTTCATGTCTTTATTGTATTTGCTACTGAATTTGCCAAAATAGGCCACTGGGAACCACAGTTCTTTTAATGTTCAGCTTGATTGACTTATTACTTTGACCACAAAACTGTGAAAAAGAGTGCAAATTCATGTAGGGTATTACAAGAATTGTACCCCCTTAAATATTAATCTGCACTTTTACATTCTTGACAGTGAATCACATTTGTACAAATGGTGGGTGAACAGCTAGTGTGCTCTTTCAATAAAAGTTAAGGTTTGAATATATATGTCTACACCTTGAAATTCTGAATATTGGCAAGGATCTATTGTTCTAGCCAGTTCCACATATGTCGCCAAAGAAAATGGTAGTGAAGTCTGTGGTATGACCACTGACTCGTCTGTACTGCGAAGAGGACCATCCCATGCCTCAGAGGGTGCTGGACCTTCCCAATCAATGCCATAATCTTCAACGTCTGCCTGTTTGAACGACAAACTTATCAGTTGCTGTCATCTATTGAGGTTGTACTGGTTGATTCTCAAACTCATTAACAATTCATCAACGTAAAACAAAGAGAATTGATGGAGGTTCGGAAACCTGGTCCTGATTGGCACAATTTTTACAATTTAATTTCTCTGTTTACTCCTCAGTTCCTGTTTCAATTGAAAAGATATATGTAACACTTGAGACAGTGTTTCATCAGCTATCCAAACACCTTGAATTTTGTAAAATATACTCTGCTGCCCATCCTATTTTTAACTCTTATGTCTGTGTTTGGATATCCTAATGAAACAGTCTCTCTCACTGGATACATCATATCTTATAAACTCTATAGTTCATAGTACTGAAGTAAGATCTTGACAATTTTTTTTTCTTTTGTTTCTTTGGTATATAATTTCGTGTTTGATAAGATAATCTACTTGTAACACTCAGGGAATGTTTCAAAAAGATATCAAACACCTCAAATCTGACCTAAGTTCTTGCTACACATCATTCTTTCAAGTCTGGGTATTGGAAACCCTGATAAAAAAACTCGGTGATGTAAGAAATTACTTACTCTTTGGCGTAGTTCTTGTACTACTCTGTGATTTGATCCTTGTATTTGCATCAAACCATTGACCCACAACTGGACAGGTGTCATATTTCTTTCTGTGCTAATGGGTCCATTGTTGTGGCCTGAGGAAAATATTCTTAGGTGCCTGTTGATTCTTGGTAAGTAGACAAAATGTAGTGCAAATATGTGAACTTCATTGGAAGGATCTAAAAGTGAGCTCTCCTCCATATGGCAAAATAACTGGTAAAACACATATGTGCACCCAGTATATAAATCTCGCCACAGTCTCTCAATACGCTGGTTGTGCACACTTCTGCCAGCAATATGACTTCCTCGGTTTGGTCCTCTTAAAGGATGTGACAGCATGAACCATGCAACATCGCAGTTCTCTCTACCTTTATCAGATCTGACTCTTGATGGCAGCCCAAACGTCTGCACTGCATTTTGAAATAGTCCGTACACAGTGGAAGCACGGTTGTTTGCGCTACATTGCAAAAACACAATCATTCTGCTGAAACCATCGATTCCTCCATGTATTACAAACCTCCACCTGAAGAAGTCATAACTGAATTTAAGCACTGATTGGATGGATATTTACCGACCTCTTCGCAGCGAGGTAAATATCCAATGCTAGCCACCGACACCGAGGTGAATAGTAACTAGTTGTTTTAGTATATACTGAAACAGTGAGATAATGTACACCACAAAAAATTAATTTGGATGATTTCTTCACTTGTCACGGATACAAACTGGGATGCCATTTTTTCTCGAGTTGCTCGGAGGTAAATAGCACAGGATAATTGAAGTTTGACGAGCCAATCAGCGCGTGCGTTTAACACTATCCACTGTTTTAGTATATACTAATAATAAAATACTGGCAATTAAGAACAATAGACATTAGAATCACTAATTAATTAATAAGGGTATGATACCTTATTAGTTTATGATTACCATCTATATGCCACAACGCAAGTGGTCCATATACTTGGTACCGTCTTCTGTGTATTGTCCTAAGCTCCAGTGCCTGTAGGAGGACCCCAGCTGGATTGACCCTCCGCATTGCCTCTCTTATTCTACACTGTTGAATTCTCAAACCTCTACTCCTCAGAAATCCAGTCATTCGCCTGTACCCGGTGTTAGGGAACTCTGTTAGGATGTTTTGAATCAGTTAGTCGAGTTCTTCGTTGTCTATGTTAGAGTATGTTAATCTCACACTCAACCCAAACTCGAACAAGTGTCTTTCAACAGTCCGAACACTGACACCTAGCAAAGTTGCAATATCGACGACAGAAAAGCATCTGCCGATCAGAAAATCAAGCTGATCTCTGGGAATTGAATATCTTGGACGTCCACGTTGTCCAGTAAAGGCAGTAGCTGGTGATGAAACACCAAAAATATCCCGACTTTCAATAAGGCAATCCCGTGCACCTCTAATTCGGTTAACAAGTTCTTCATCGATTCCATACAAATGAACAAGACGAGCTATTAAGCCATGCAGCCAATCCAGCCTAAAGTGCAAGGCATCCACTGTATTTGGGTCAAGACCTCCTCCTTCAATTTGCCGAATAATATCAAGTATAAGCTCTCGAAAGTATCTGACCGATTGCAGCTCTTCTTGAGAAGGCGCCCTAACGCTATCCGCCATCTTGGATCAACATGGCACGAAATATATTACCTCGATCTGGTGTCTCATAGTCACCAGGCCAACTCGAGAAGAAGTTGTAGCAGAAAATTGAATGTGTCCGAAAATTAGAACTACTGGTAAAAAATTCACCAGAAACGAATCGGAGATGCAAAGTATTCAAACTAGTCGGAAATTCGAAAAGGTCCCAGAAACCTGACACAACCCGAAAATTCAAATCAACAGAAAGTTAAGGTTATTAGGTTAATATCGGAATTCTGTCAGAAAATGGATGAAACCAAGATAAAATTCAAACAGACACAAAATTCATTACAGTGCAAAATTTAATAACATGCCAGAAAATCCAAAATTGAATTATGACGGTAATCACCCACCATACCAAGCGGCAATTGCTTGTTGAACATCAAGTTGAATTCTTCTTCTCTAATAAGTTTAATTTTGAGCCGGGTACAAAATTGGTTTGCTTTCAGTGTCTCGTATATGCAAGTATATGTCTCCGAATCTAGCTGATATTCGAAAGTCGATAACCAACTAAGTCATCACTTTCACCTCCTTTGTGGAGGCGTGGTGGCCTCATGGTTAGTGTGCTCGACTCCGGAGCGAGCGCTCCGGGTTCGAGCTCTGGCCGGGGACATTGTGTTTTGTTCTTGGGCAAGACACTTTACTCTCACAGTGCCTCTCTCCACCCAGGTGTATAAATGGGTACCAGTGAATTTGATGCTGGGGGTAACCCTGCGATGGACTAGCATCCCATCCAGGGGGGAGTAGAAAAACTCCTAGTCGCTTCATGCTACTGAAACCGGGATAAACTCCGGCCTGATGAGCCACTTGGCTCGTATGCAGACTTTACCTTCACCTCCTTTGGCACAAGCCATCCTTACAGCTGCTTTTGCAACTTGGAAGCGAAGTTCGCAAACTTCGAATCGAACTTCGAGATCAAACTCGTGGCTTTCATTTCAAAGTTCGCAATTTGATTGGCTCCGATAACAATGAAACCGCGAATTCTGGAACGTAGTTCCCAAATTCCTAACATGTTTCCAAACCTGCGCGGCCAAAGTAAGTTGAAATCCACTGTAAATGCTGTTCCACAGCAACTCTCAGTGTTGCACACTCATCGAACAGCAGAGACTCCTCTGGGGATGGATTCTCAAAAAATCTGAAAGAATATGAGAACAAAAAGTGTTAGGTAAATATTTTAACTGCAGTGCTTACGCCATTGTAAGAACAAAAAATCATTCCTGTAGTAAACAATAAGTACAGTATTACAGTACCACTAAGTATCATATGCAAGAAAATAAGCAAGTCAAAAGCTTGAAATTGTAGCTGATTGTACCTTTGCTACAGTCTCTACACGTGGAGTATTGCGGAGGTAATAAATCAGTGGAGAGAATTACTTTTTTGATCATTTTATTGAAGGAAGAATGAGTGGCTTCTCGACTTGTAAATAAAGTAGTTTCAGAAAAAAAAAAAACGTTGAATTGCTGGCAAAATGGTGAAAACAATCAGTCAATCATACCGGATACAATCGAGGGAAACATTTTCTTGAGGTTCCCAGGTACAATCATATGGAGAATATCCTCTCCACAAAACTAAGTATTCAGTAGAGCCCTGTTTACAAATAAAAATATAAGCAAAATGCCCAAATGTTAAATTAAAAGTTCCCTTTCTTCTTCTTTTGTGAAAGAGCGAATGTTGCTAGCTAGACAGCCGTCGACTGCAATCAAATTACTTAGATTTCGATCTCATACAGTGGTAAACATATCACTTTCCGCGACAATGAAAGAATTCAACTTACCGTAGCGTTTTCCCTTTGAGTAACGAGACGTTCCACCTCCCATAATCGCCCCGTTGCTTTCCGCTTTCTTTTTTCGATTTTAGGTAACATATCAACGCTGGACACTCTGTTTAAAGCCGTGTAAAAACCCTTCTCCTTCCTCGCTCGAGCCGCCATTTTGAATAAGAACAGAAAGAATGTTCCCTCTGCATTTAGTGCGTGAACCAATCAGATGTCCGTAAAAACACAGACATGATAGACAGCTTATTAGATATGGCCGACTGCATCAGATTAAGGACCGCCCACTTTGGTTCGACTTTTCTGGCGATGCAGAGTAAAGATGAGCCCACACGCCACCGACCGATCAATCGAGATATTACAAATGCAGATAGATCTTTACAACTATTTCCTCTACGTATCCTGCCACTTTGTAGCGTATGGCAACACTTGAATACCTGTGCTTCCCGAGTAATGCAGGTTTACGTTCATCATCCAGTTGCCTTGAATAAGTCGCGACTGAAAATTTTAGCTCACGTAAGCTTGAATGCAAATTGCTTATTTACTTCAGGCTGTCTGTTATTGTTTACATTTAATTATACGTTTATAGCTCAAAAGTTTTACTTTATTATTTTACAGTGAACTCAAGAGACACTATTTATGCACTGTGCCAACATGTCATATACGTATCGTTGCCTGGGATATAGTTATTATCAAGGAGCAAAGAGTTTACTAGTAAAGATCTGTTTGCAAGTAAAGATCAATTTTTTTTTTCAGTGATGTCATAGTTACTAGTGTGTAAACTTTTGCAATACTGTACCTAAATCTGGTCATGGACAACCTTACATGTACATGCATGTCATAATGATGTGAGGTAGTACAATCAAGTTACAAAAGTCAAGGTGACCAGATCGATGGGCATATAACTTGGGGGAGGGTTACTGGGGTATGACAAGAATTGTATGTTTTGTTAAATTAACTGATTAAGCTTGAGTGTGCCAGTGGCAGTCTCTGGCAGTCAAACAACCCAGATTTGAAAATATTACGTCTCTAATGTTGAAAACAAGTTGAGACTAGGCTGCCATACCACACAAATGTTTTAAAGTGGTCACTTCTCTTTTAAATTAAAACCTTGATCTGTCCTTGCAGAGTACAGAATATGAAATAAAAAATTGGCTGATAAATTCTAAGCAATCAGTGACCAGCATGCTCATATTCAAGGCCAAATATATATAGAAAAAAGACAACATGAGGTCCATCACTTTACCTGTATGTCAGGATTCTAAATTGATTTTTGTGTCTAGTTGTGGCTAAGAAATTATAACCTTTTGAAAGGAAACTATTGTAATCCAATGTTTGACCATTACTGACTGTGGACTGGATTCCTATTGTCTTTGCTTCATGCTATAAAGTCAATGGACTCAGGACAGAATAGTCACCATAATGATAAATAGTTTTAAGATTTTTACAGTGTTTGAAAAAAAAAACTTGAGATGACTATTGTTAAGGTTATTCCCTAGTATTGCATTGCACATCCCTATTGCGCATAATTTTACACGTGATTAGCGCGCACCTTACAAAATGGCGGCTTTTTCTTTGTGGCCGGACCTTGCCATAGAGGTAAATCGTCATTTTCTCGAAAACGAGCGTGGTGACCTATCATTTTTTTCTGTTGTATTGAATTGAGTAGTAAATTTCTCTATGTAAGGTACATTTGGGCCAATTTTCAGTGTTCAGCAAGAAGCAATTGTCGGAAACGTGAATTTAGCTAGCAATTACGGTGATATTATAAGGATTTATATGGGATAAACATGGTATACTTCATCGGTGAATGCCATATAGTAGCCTGCGAAAACAGCCGTCCTTCTTCGCTCCCGGCCGGGGTGTAGACAAAACGTGGACCCCCTTTCTGGACCCCCCTTCTGGACCCCTTTCTGGACCCCCAAATTTTCCGTTGAAAAAAAAAAACAAACAAAAAAAAAAACAGAACATCAAAAAAATAATATTAAACAGTGCACGAGACTCAGCGGAATTTCTTCGATCGGTCAGTTCGATTTTTAGGCTCAATTCCACAGGTTATTCTCGGGTAAGGTTGAAACTACCTCGCTACAAACTTAAAATCAGCCACTTCGTTTAGGTATCAGTGTACCCCAAATGACCATCGTTCTTTGGCCCCGCTTTACAGTCGGACGTTTGACGCAAACCCCAATAAAGTATATATTTTCTGAGAGCTTAATAATTGTAGATTACGAAGGTATATTCATCGACATAAAAAAATGTACGGTTTTCCGAATATAGCACGCTATATCCCAAAGTACAGAGGTTCACTAATCAAGTTCGTTTCCGGTCAGATTTGATCGGGAGAACACGATCAACATCGCTATGTCTTCTTGACACCTTTCTCTAAAAAATTGTGTCGGGAAATTTTGATTACTTGTCTGGTTTGTTTCTGACACGCAGTTAAACTTTGAGAGTTGATGAAACATGCATTCTCTTCATTAAAAGGTCATAACTTTTGAAAGAAGCCAAAAGAGAAAATTCCCCGACACCGTTTTTTTCCCTGATTATCGGGCAACGTTCTCTTCAAATTTCAGCGAAAAACGTTGAAAACTCGCCGGAAACGAACTCAAAATGTGCGCCTCACTTGCTGAAATTTTCGTTTCGAGATACGAAGAAAAATATACTTTTGGGCGTTCTTCCGGTGTAATGAGATAATTACACGAAACGTGTGAAAGTTAATTACCCGTTGATAGACCAAGTAAAGGCTCAGTTTACTTCAACAATAGCGCTCATATCAATAACAAAGCGGGCTCCAATGTTGCTCCTGGCGGGAAATATCCTTTGGAAGATCTGGATTCCGCCACTCGCGTATAGGGTTAGTAAGGAAATAATTTCCGTTTAATTTTTCATTTTCCATGTTTTAAATGTCTTTGCCAATGCAGATTCACCATCCATCTAACAAAACAGGTTGAATGATGCCGAAGACAAGTAAAAAGCGTTCTCATAAACAAGGGACAGGAAACGAACGGGCACGTACGCGTGCAGATCACTATGGCACGTTTTTAGTGTCAAAATTCAAACTGCCGATTCAAACATTCGATCCTTGATTTCAAACATGGAATTGTTCGACTTGAACATTCGATCCTTTGATCCAAACATGCATTTCTTTAATTGAAACATGCATATCATGAATCCCTAGAGTCTATACTTCAGTTCAAACATGCAATTCGTATATTTAAACGTTCCATAGTTTAGTTCGAACATTAGATCCTGTAATTCAAACATGCAATTCTTCATTTCTGACAATCAATCCTGGAAGTTGAACATTCAAACCCTCAATTGGAAGACGCGTTTCCTCAACTTAAGCATGCAGACTTCTGACTCAAACACTCAATCCGTCAATTGAAATGTTCAATTCACCGATTCAAACATTCGATTCTCCGATTCAAACATTCAATTCTTCGATTCAAACATCCAATTCTTCAATTCAAACATTCAGTTCTCCAATTCAAACGCTACATTTCGAGAGCAAACGCTTTATTTGTCGTTTAAAATGAATTGGGACAAAAATGCAATTGAATCGAGTTTCATGCCATTGGACCATTAACGACATGCCATTAAATCATACGTCATTCTATCGGACAATATTCCTCATGTCATTGGATCGGACTTCTTTTTATTGGATCATACGTCATTCTATCGGATCATACACTTCATGTCATTGGATCGGACTTCATTTCATTGGATCACATCAGTCGGTCAGGAAACCACATTCGTGTCATTGAATCTATATTCATGTCATTGGATCGTAGACCATTCGATCGGACCATACAGGTCATGCCACTGGATCGAACTTCATGTCATTGGCCCATTTTGAGATCCTATCAAAATGCTTAATTGACCCCTTACGTTATCGCGATCACATCTTATGTCAATCAATTGTATTTAGGCGCTATCGTGTAACATATATGTATTGTTCATTAATAGCTCCAGTTTAGTTTAGTTTAGTTGCCTTTGTTGTCACACTGTGATTTGAAAAAATGTCGATTTCACGTACGTTAAGAAATAAGCCTCGCGTAAATTACGCGGTTTTACATTCTGGCTCAGAGGAATTCTCGGCTACACGGGGAAATTTGGAGCTCGACCACACCTTACCTCACGAAGACTCGAAGGCCGAGTTTGAAGCATTGGGGTCCTTCCACCCCTCACCTGACGAGAACTTGAAGTCTGAACTTGGAGCGTTAGAGACAGAACAAGAAGCCTTAACGTTACAGATGGAACAGTTACAAAAACAGGCTCTCCAAGACAAAAGGAGAGAAGTGGAGAACTTGCGTAAGACTGTTTCGCAGCTTCAGTCGGCCCACTGCAATCCCTCCGGGACGGAGAAAGTGAAAACGAAGGATAGTCGGGCTAAGTCAGCGAAGCCAACAATCAACCTGGATGACCTCCGTCAAATGGAGTCGCTTTCCGTCGACGTGGAGAAGAAGTTGAAGCATTTCGGTTTAGGCGAGATTCCCAACGATAGTCTTTCCAGTTCGGAGGATTTGGAAAGCAGCGACGAAGACACCGCAAAGGCCTCGAAGTCACGAGGTAAGCAACGTAAAAAATTAAAATCAGGGAAAACGGCAAAGATTACCTCCCGAATCGTTAACCCTCAGATCTGGCCGCACAGCGAACTTAGCCTTAGTCATGTTTCCAAAGAGGTCGCATACGATGAACTGTCTATTGAGGAGTTTACGGCTGGTTACTGTGCCATTCTAAAATCCAAACGTTTAACAGAAGTAGAGAGGACGGCCCGTATCAATCACCTGTATGACATAATGTATCTCGCGATGCACTACGAATGGTCGGCCGTTCGCCGTTTCCACGCGGCCGTTTTACTAGAGATAGAACGTGGTCACCTCCAGTGGGGGGATTCTTTTCATTATTTGGAAAGGCATTCCTTTCATAATCAATTAAAGTGGAACGTTAAACAGAAATCACCTCAGTCCACACGAGCTAACCCAGTCCTGTTTTGCCGTGACTACCAACGAGGGAAATGTCGGCACGATAAGGATCATTTTGGCACGATCCGGGGAAACAAAAAATGGCTCCAGCACATTTGTGCCAAGTGCTGGATTACTTCGAGAGCAATGGAAAAGCACCCGGAATTTTCATCCTCCTGCCCTTGCGGAGATTCTGCCCAGGAAAGCAAGCCAATCGCTTCTTCTAATTGACTACCTGATTACGACCACGCTTTACCTCACAACGCGCTAGACTCATTGTGTTGTGTGCTTCAAGATCTGCCCTCAGTGAATTATACTGTTCGTTTAGAATCCCTGTTTGACTTTGCGGTTTACAACCCATTCTGCCTTTCTGATTTTGTTTCTCCGGGAGAGGATACAGCTATCACCTTTACCGTTTATTTTGAGACTTTTGACGCTTTCGATAATCGGGACTCCCTCTACGATGGGATTCGTGTTTTTTCCTCTCGTGATTTACACGTTCATACTTTTCAGTTTTGCCATGCCGTTTCTGCTGTTATCTCTACTCGTGACTTTCTAGAGACATCTGTGGGAGGCGATAACGTTGATGCTATCTCTATTCGTGACTTTGTGGGTACTCCTGTTTGTGCAGATAACACTCAGGTTGCCTCAATTCGTGACTTTCACCGAGTTAACTCTTCCGTCGCCACTGATCGTGACATTGCGGGTTTTCCCGTTTGTAAGCCTCGTGAAATGCAATCAACACCTCCTGATCTATTTCTGGTTTGTGCGGAGGGCCACAGTTCTCGTGACTTTTTCCATCATGACTTAGTGTTTTCTTCAGATTATGCCGACTCTTCTGTTAGTGGAGACTTCACTTTAGATGCCCTTACTGATGCGTGCTCTTCAACTTATGAGCTCGTCCATTGCGCGCCCACTTATTTCGTGTTCTTGCACGAAGAGGTGGCGGCCACCGGTCTGCCTAATTATCGTTGTCGACGTATTCCAATTATCACCCATCTCAATCTTGACACGTGGGATGATCTGTTGACGTTTTATCAAGACAACATGGCGTGCGAGTACTTGCGATACGGGTGGCCGGTCAACTATGATTACGTTACCTACGGTTTTCCACAAACTGACACTCGTACACATCGCGGTGCATTAAATTATCCTGCGGCTGTGTCCGAGTACATTCGAGATGAACTGTCGGTCGGTGCGATCAGCGGCCCGTTTAGTGAAGTTCCGTTTTCTTCTGGACGTATGGTCCTCTCACCACTAAACTCTGTTCCTAAAGGCGATGGACCCGAACGTCGAATCATCCTCGATTTAAGTTGGCCTCCCGGATCCTCGGTTAATTCGGGTATCTCTTGTAACGAGTACGATGGCCAGCTGTTTCATTTGTGTTACCCAACGGTTGACAACATTGCCGAGCTTATTGTCAAACATGGGGTCGGATGTCTTCTTTTCAAGCGTGACCTTCGCCGGGCCTATCGCCAATTTCCGGTCGATCCTTTAGATTATCCATTACTCGGATATCTTTGGGAGGACATGATGTACTTTGATACCGCCTTGCCGATGGGCCTCCGCTCTTCGGCTATGGCGTGTCAGCGTATTACGTCGGGCGTATGTTATATTTGTACGCAATCGGGCTATGATATTCTTAATTATTTAGACGATTTCATGGGAGTGGCTCCTCCCTCACAGGCTTGGACAGCATACCACTTTCTCGGGGAACTTTTATCTCAGTTGGGCCTGAGAGAATCGACTACTAAAGCCGTCGCTCCCTCTACTGTTGTCACCTGTTTAGGGGTCCAGTTTGACACCGTTAATATGACTATGTCTGTGGCCCCGTTCAGATTGGCCGAGATTTTTACCTTATTGAAACGCTGGCGCCTCCGAAAGTCTTGCACCAAATCGGCCTTGCAATCACTCCTAGGAAAGCTTATGTTTGTGGCAAAGTGCGTTCGGCAGAGTCGCGTTTTTGTTTCACGCATTCTAGACTTGCTTCGCTCTATTAAGTCTCCAACACATCATGTTCGCTTGACCTCTGAATTCCGAAAGGATATTTGCTGGTGGCAAGCCTTTCTGCCGCGATACAACGGTATTTCTCTCATTCCCACTACGCCATGGTCAGTTCCGGACGCTGTTTTTGCCACCGATGCGTGTTTAACCGGATGCGGCGGCGTGTCGTCAACAGAATTCTTTCATTCTGTCTTCCCAGATTTCGTTCTAACCGTATGCACCGCGATTCATCACCTCGAACTTCTTGTTGTGATGGTCGCCGTACGTTTATGGGGCCAACATTGGCGGGGTCGCAGGATCCAGCTTTTCTGTGATAATGAAGCCGTTGTTTCTGTTATTAACAGTGGTCGCACTAGAGATGCCGTACTAGCCACCTGCTTGCGCGAGATCTGGTTGCAATCGGCTCAGGGAGAGTTTGAACTGCGTGCAGTGCATCTTACCTCTCAAGCCAACCGTACTGCCGATTATCTTTCGCGTTGGCATCTGTCTGATCACTACCGTCTCGCCTTGCAACATGACCGGTCCATTGTACATCTAACGCGCGTTCATCTTCCAGATTCTATTTTCAAGTTTGATGACACTCTTTAATTGTTCCTTTGCAGTGCATCAACTAAACAATCTCCGGAAGGGACTTCATATTACTCGCCGAGCAGCCTATGCGGATGGCACTCACAAGAATCATCAGACTCAATGGCGTGCCTTTCTCCTGTTCTGTGGTTATTTTAACTTGCCTCCGCTTCCAGCAAGCTTAGAGACACTTTGCCTGTATTGTCAGTTTCTTAGTCGTAGCATGATACCCGCTTCCGTGCAGAATTATCTGAGTGGTGTAAAACTCCTACACTTGCTTGCTGGTCAAGACATTTCGCTGTTTAAGAGTTATGAATTGACTATAATTTTTAAAGGACTTCAACGCCTGGCAAAGCATGTACCTAGCAGGGCACCCCTGGTCACCCCAGAAATTTTACTTCAGTTAGTATCATTAGTAGATTTTACCAATCCAGTGGAGGTCACCTTTATGTCCGCCTTTCTTTTTACTTTCTTTTTGTTAGCCCGAGTTTCTAACATAGTTCCTCGTACATCTGCTTCGTTCAACCCCTCTTTGCATTTATGTCGCGGAGATATCGTTCTTACCTCTACTGGGCTCGTTGTTTTATTCAAACACACTAAGACTATTCAGTTCGGAAAACGGCGTCTTCTATTACCTTTACTGCGTATGCCTAATTCCCTTCTTTGTCCTGTGCAGATGTTCGAGCGCATGTGTTCTCTTGTCCCCACCACTCTACAGTCCCCCGCCTTTTTACAACTGACTCAGTCAGGTCGGATGGTCCCGGTCACTAAATCGCAATATGTTGCCTTTTTTCGTGCCTTGCTTCGTAGAGCAGGTATTCCCGATTACCTGTCCTTTCGGGGGCATTCATTTAGACGGGGGGCAGCCTCATGGGCTTTTCGTTTGGGCGTTCCTGGGGAAATTATACAGGTGTATGGAGACTGGGCTTCCGACGCTTACAAGTCCTATTTAGAGATGTCTATGTCTGCCAAGCTCCAGTTAGCTTCACACATGCGTCAAGCTCTTACTTAGAGTCAGACTGCACCGTTGTAGCAGTTTATGAAGGTTTTTACCTAAGTCTACTAGTTTTTAGATTCCTTTGGGGGTTTTTGGGGCCAGAGAGGTTTATTCACCTATTTTGTATATTTTCCGCTTCGTTTTGTATCCTTTTCGAATAAACTTCTCTCTCAGCCAACAAAGGAATCTGTATTTTATTGCGTGTAGTCTGATTATTGCGTTACTTAGGGGGGAATTGGCCCATTTTGAGATCCTATCAAAATGCTTAATTGACCCCTTACGTTATCGCGATCACATCTTATGTCAATCAATTGTATTTAGGCGCTATCGTGTAACATATATGTATTGTTCATTAATAGCTCCAGTTTAGTTTAGTTTAGTTGCCTTTGTTGTCACACTGTTATTATACTAGTTTCTGAGTTCCTCTTACAGTGATTTGCCCGCCCATCCCTCCCGGGCCAGAGAGGTTTATTCACCTATTTTGTATATTTTCCGCTTCGTTTTGTATCCTTTTCGAATAAACTTCTCTCTCAGCCAACAAAGGAATCTGTATTTTATTGCGTGTAGTCTGATTATTGCGTTACTTAGGGGGGAATTGGATCGGAAACGTCAGTCCATCGGGACAGCGGCTTATTGACTGAAAGATATCCCCAGAATGTCTCCAGAATGCTTTTCAGATTATTTTCCGCGCAGTTGTTCTTCGCTGGCGGTGTTTTGCTGTGTGGAAAGTTTGGCTTGAGATGGACAACTTAATGAAAAGAACGGAGACTTTACTCCGTGAAGTGGTTGACCACCTGGAAAGAAATAGAAACTCGTTTGGCACAGAAGTTGGTCAAGAAGATGAAGCGAGTTCGGGGGGAAATTCGAGCAACAGCAGCTTGACAGAAGCTTCCGTGGAATTTAGGTAAGCTTAAGCCGGCTCAAATTCAAGTCTTAAGCGTGACACAGTATCGTAATTGTCTGCGGTCTTCATTAGGTCTGTGTTTCTGTTATATGTGAAAGGTTCAGTACAAAAAAGTAGTTAATAGGTCTTCATAGTTTTTTCGAGAGTAACTAAGTCCTATAAGGTTATATTTACAAGTATTTATCACAAACACGTGCCATCAGAGGGTCAACTTTGGAGAAATTTGCTTTCACAATAGTCGATAGCCCCATTCCCAGGTGTATTTGATATTTAGTACTTACCTCGTCAACAAAAATGTAATTTGTTACGCCTTTTTTAGCCTCTTCCAGGCGTTCACTTGTTGGAAGCGCGAAAAACATCTTTTTTTTCATTTTTTCGCGCACACTGTTTTTTGCGCTCTGCTCCTACTAACTGAACGCCTGCATGGAAGACTTAGAGGCTACTTCCTTTTTCCCTTCTCTCTTCCTCCATTGTTTTCTCTAGTCTTCTGTCATTCGTTTGGTCACTGTTCTCCTGCCAGCTCCCACACCATCCCCTGCCTTTTTTTCATTTTCCCGTAGCAAGCCTTAAACTCCTTACCTAAACATTGAATTTGCTGGAAGATTTAATTTTATATCTTCATGTACTGTGTGATTTTAATATTTCACCAAACAAAACTCTAAGCACCTGGGCATTTATTTGAGGTGTTCTAGAATGTAAGTGAAAGTGAGTTGCCTTTTCAAACGAGAAATCAACTTCATTTTTTCTTTTTTAAATTGGTTGAATTTACTGTTCTTTTGCAGGAGAAGATTTCCAGGGATGTGCTCTTCCCGCACAACTACTCAATTTACTCTGCTCCCTAAGAGGCAAAAGATGACTGGATACACTCCAGCCAAAGCATCTTTTACCCCCAAGGAGACCTGGACACACGACTTCTGTGTCTTGCCCAGACAAGATGAAAATGTTACTCCCTCAAGGGCCAGGCTTAATAAACTTTTAGATGCTGGTCTTGCAAAGGCACGACTTTCTGTTCAAAAGAATGCAAGCCACAAAGAACTAAGTACAACTCTGGAAAATCATTTTCCAAAACTGAAAGAAGCTGGGGGGTTCGAATTTCTCCGTGCTGATGGAGGAGGAGGTGGACAGAGACCATTGTCTCTAGTCTATCCTAGTGCCTTTGGGTATACAGTGCCACATTTGCGGGAGCGCTTTGGTCAGGCTGTAGCCTACATCCGCCCTCTCCAGACAGATTTAGATGAGAGTCCACTGAAACAGGAGGTAACACTCATGCAGTCTACACATTAATATTTACTCGTTACTCTTAGTAGCACCACAGGAAAAGGTGTTCTTTTTGCACCTTTCACTAAGGGACCAGTAATTGACTTATTTGTTTGCTTTTTGCTGTTTTTTTTTTCCAACAAGTGACCATAAAATGTATACCAAATGAAAATAAAATGAAATGTCTTTTTGCAGGTTGGACTCACCCCAAAGGTAGATTGTGTGAATTGTGGACTCTCTATTCCCATGGCAATGGTTAGAGACCACCAACAGGAATGCAGAGGTGGATCCTCAAGGTCAATGTTTTTAAATTCATATTGCATCTTGGATATAGTAATATTAGTGTTAGACAATAACCAGAATGTATGGATTCACCTATACCTTGAACATACAATAAGGTTGTACATTTCTATGGTATCCTGAGGTTTTTATTTTAACAGTTTACTTTGAATTATGTTGGTAAATATTTTTTCCCAAATAGTTAACATTTAACAGTTGATGGTTAGCACATTACATGGTTTTTGCAATCAAGATGGAAAATGACAGATACACATTGTTGTTGTAAGTTACATTTAACATAACAAAATGTAGTACAGAGTTCAAAAATTAAGAGGTTTTGTTTTTCAGAGGTGTAGTTGACAGAGAGGATGGACCAAAAGTAAGTGTTTTTGCCAACTTGTTTGTATACCCTCTAAGAGCTTTAGAATGAGCCATACATTTTGAATGATTTATCTATGTATTATTTTAATGAGGTGTATAGCCAGGAGGATATCAAAATGCAAAAATTATTGTATTTGTTACAATGATGTATTTTTAGAATGTGTTAAATTTCTGATAAATATATTGTACCTGTAGGTTGAATATTTTCTGGAATGTGAAGCTAGGGTGCAACAAGATGCACAAGGGTAAATGCTGTGAAGAAACATAAGTTGCAAATTGTTTTAAAAATACTGTTGCTGTAAGGTTCCATTTCAGAGTGGATATATAAAATTGTAGAAAAAAAGAACATCCTCTTCATTAACTGCAAACAAAAAAAAATCATGTCGATAAATTTGTCAAACCACAAACCACTTGGTCCTGTGAATGTGTAGTGTCAATTGTCAAAATACTACGATTATCAGTTGAGCAAGGCGCGACTAAGTTTGGTCACCAGGTTTTAACGTTAAAACCTTGTTGTTGTCACGGGCAACTGGCTCCGTTTCCAGTGGCAACTTGTCGGCCTTTGACGTCATTAGCAGCAAGCGCGCGAAACATATTAGTACTGGCCGAGGAAGCACTAGCCTTAATTTTACCGTCTTTAGCTCCAACATGGAATATCAAGTGAAAGTAGAATACACTGGAACACAAGGAAATGGTCAGAAATGGATAAGTTTCATGGTTTCGGCTTCTAAAGTGAACTGTGGTCAGTATTCATTTGCATCGCTAGTCCATGATATCAAAAGTCGGTGCCCGAGCCTTGACTTTTGGCTCGTTTCCCAAACAGCGGCTGGAAATCGAGCCTAACAATGCGTCTTCGTTACTTGGATGATGAGCTCTCTTAAACCTGAAGTTTTAAATTAAGAAGTTTTTTCTTAGTCCAGACAAAGGTAATTTCTTATTTTAAGGAGTTTGTTCTTGATTTGAGATGACTGTTCTTTTTTTGAGAGTTTCACAAAAATCGGTTTCTCACTTCAAGATATTGATTTCAAGGACGGAAGGTTTCTTAAAATAAAGCTTTCAAAACAAAGAAATTGATTCTTAATTGCGTTCGACGAAGGAAGAACGCTTCCTAATCTCCTGGGCTACCTGTGATCGCGTAGGTTTCCTGTGCACGCAAGCGAAAGCTGACCCGTGTTTTTTCGTTCCATCGGCCGGCTGGCCGGCATTCATCTTTTCAGTGCCATTTTGAATGACGTCACAATTTTGTTGCGCAAAGGATGCTGCTTGGTGAATGACGTCACAATTTCATTGCGCAAAGGATGCTACCTCGTGCTTCGCAGTTTGTCGGACGTTCGAGAACGTGGTTGTTCGTTGGTGAACAAGCTTTATTGCCCGTTTATTGCTGTTTGATCGGTAAGTTATTTTGTTATGTTGTTGAACAGTTTTGTAGGTGTAATTTATGAATTTGTGGACAGATGTTGGGCTTTGCAATGGTGCAACTGGAACTGTTATAGACTTCATTTATGCAGACAATCACCAGCCTCCAGACTTGCCTCAGGCGGTTATTGTGAAATTTGACAACTACAAAGGCCCATCAATTAGCAAGACCATTCCATCATGCGTTCCTATATGCCCAATCACAGTTACTTCTCAATGTCTTGAAGGAATGCATGAGCGACAACAACTGCCGTTAAAACTGGCTTGGGCAATAACAATACACAAGAGCCAAGGTCTAACACTACCAAAAGCATGGATTGACATTGGTCAAACTGAAAAAACTGCAGGCATTTCATATGTGGCAATTAGCCAAGTTAAAACACTCTGTTCTTGCATTATTGAACCAATGACCTTTGAAAGGCTTAAAGGTCTTAGAAACTCAACCAATTTAAAATATAGACTTGAAGAAGAAAAGAGACTTGATGAACTTGCACAAGATACATGCAGAAATTTAATTAAAAAATAGAATTTTTCAAATAAAACCTCAAAGAAATTCATGTTTACGTTTACACTGTTTTACATGTACATGTTACTGGGATAGAAGACATTGCAAACGAAATTTGTAAAATAATAGAAAAAAAGTTTTAGGCAATAACCATAATCTTTTCTTTTATCAGGAAAAGACCACCAAAAGCCACCTTCCAAGGTGAATGATGAGACACAATTGAAATGTAAGTAGGTTCAATAAATTATACTTTGATCAAAAAGCTTTTTATTATTATTTATTTTATTTATTCACTGCAATACAAAACAGTTAATCCCAAAACTAAACGAAGCAAATGGACAGCTTATAATTAAAGAAAGGTTTTATAATTTTTGTTCTTGGAGAGAAGACAGAGCCTTCGGTGATGTGTATGTGAATATAAACAATTTGCTTGGTGCAACTGAGACGTAAATTTCTCATTGTGTTAAGATACATGGCATGATTAGTTCAATCAGGTGTCAGTGCAAGATAAAGTTAGTGGTGCTTCAAGACCATTCCAGTAAGAATTCATATGATAACCAGTGCTATGCCATGACTACAGCTGTATATTGCATTCACATTCGACATTTAATTTTCCATAAAACATGCCTACACTTGCATTATATGACATATCCACTGACTTTTCCTCTTTTGTAGCTTCTCAGAGCTCTGAAGTACAAGAAATCTTGGGCTACATCCAAACCATATCTCCTGTGAAGAAGGCCACGTTTTCCCCAACCAAGTATTTCAACTGCAATATTCAAAGAAGTGACAGAGTGGTTAGGGCAGTCTGTTTCAACTCAGCAAAGAGACCCCTGCTAGAAAAGTACCAGAAAGGAAGAACAGCTGTAAGGCTCCACAACATAACATCTTCCATCAAGGATGACGTCGAAAGTATCATCATCCAAAACAACACAACTGTACAACCTGTGGTTGTACCATTTGTCTACCAAGATGCTGCAACATCATCTTCCTTACCAAGTCTCTCATCTTTACAAGAGGTATCAAAAGAGCAATTGGTAGACATAAAGGCAAAGGTATCCAGCATCACTGTGGTAAAAACGATTAACAGTCGTTATGGCTACGCTCTACAAAGACAAGAAGTCATTCTGGTTGACCACACAACCTCGATAAAACTGATACTCTGGCAGGAACATTGTAACAAACTAGAAGATCAAAAGACCTACGCCTTACAGAATCTCAGACTCAAAGAGTCCAATGGATCGCGATATCTCAACACCCCAAAGTCAGAGGAGTTTCTTTTCAAAGAGATCCCAGCTTTCACACAAGACTTGGCACAAGTCACAACAGAAATAGAATCACTCACACATAGGAAGGTGTCAGGTAAAATAATTGGTGTCCAACACGCCTCAAAAAGTCTTTCCTGCACGTCATGCAAAAAGAAGGTTACAGTGAAATCGAATGGAACGATCGCAAATTGTCAGTACTGCAAGATGATGATGAGAGTAACTTCTTGTCAACCTCAGTGGTTTTTGAAAGTGCTTTTTCAGAACACTCAAAACATTAATGACAAACTTACACTTACACTCTTTAATCACGAGGTCGATAAACTGGCTTCATCTTTACCCGATGTTAACCTCAACATCATATCAGAAGAAGACTTCATTTTCCATCTCCTAGACAATGAATCCAGCTTCTTCATTACTTATGACACTGCTTCTAATAAGGTGATAGAAGTTTCACTTGAGGCTATCTGAGAAATATTATTGAAATGTTGACTTTCGAAATGAGCAGTTTAAACCCTTCAAAAAGCTTCTGCATTACTTATGACACTGCTTCTAATAACGTGATAGAAGTTTCACTTGAGGCTCTTTGAGAAATATTATTTACATGTTGACTTTGGACATGAGCAGTTTGAACCCATCAAAAAGCTCAATGTTATAAAACTTTAATAGGAAAAGGATATATTTTCCATTCAGAATGTTAAGTTCAGTTACAGAAGTAACAGTTGATGTTTTTTATATGATAACTATTTTTAAAAAGAAAAATACATGTTCCTGTTCTTTTTTCATAATTAATATTCTTTATTATGATAACTATTCTTTATTATTACACTGCCTCTCATAAGCTGATAGAATGAGTTTCACTTGAGGCTATTTGACAAGTATTAAATGTTGACTTTCGAAATGAGCAGTTTGAACCCTTCAAAAAGCTCAATGTTATCAAACTTTAATAGAAAAAGGACCTATTTTCAATTCAGAATGTTCAGTTCAGTTACAGAAGTAACAGTTGATGTTTTTTTATTATGATAACTATTTTTAAAAAAGAAATATATATGTTCCTGTTGTTTTTTCATAATTAATTTCCTTTATTATGATAACTATTTCTAAATAGAAAAACACATTTCATAATCCCCGTACAAGATCTATAAATACATGTTATGAAAGCTTTACAGAAATTTCGGAAGTAGTTCACATTTTCAACATTGTTTAATAACATAGATTTAAATAAAATTAATGCTTTCATTTAAACACGTTTTCAACTATTCTCTTACTACTTACTAACACTTAACTACCACACCAACTACAGTAGAACTTGTATATGTACACGCGCGATGGACTGCGACGACTGCCTCCTCAAAAACCATACCATATAACTAGCCTTTAAAACCTTTTCGTACACAGACTAAATACAGGTTTCACAATACGCCATAACCCTTTATTTGACAACATACCATAGGCATATTCATCTACCCCAATAACCACAACACAATATTTCCCCTTTGAAATGCCGAACGCACTTCCCTAATCTCCGATTACTACTAGTTTAAATATCATTTAAGAGGTAACTTCTTAGTTTAAGAACTAACCTTTCGCGAGTGCCGCCGACTAGAGTCTATTTTTGAGCCGATTCACGGCATGATTCAGTGTTCTTGTGCCAACTCATGCTGTGTTCCGTTCTCACGAAAACGAGGCAAGGTGGTATGAGCTGGCTGGCTGGCTAATAAGGCCCGTTTCAAACGCCGTGCTTAAGTCGTGCCGAACTAAATTCATTATTTAAGCTCGACTTTGGCACGGCTGTAGCACGGCGTTTGAAACCATTTAAGAATTAAGTTCAACTCTGCCGTGTAGCACGGCAAGCTCTGTCGTACTACACAACTTTGGCACGGCATGGTTTCAAACGGCGTGCTATTGTCGTGCCGAAATGAGTAAATAACTAAAAATATCATTTTGGATTTATCCGTTAGACCGCTGGTTCGTAATATCTCCTCTTTTGTAAACGCCCAGTGAGTGAATTAAGCTCGACCGTGGCTCGACGTTTGAAATCAAGTCGTGCCAATGTCGTGCTACGGTCGAGCCAAATTGAATTTAGTTTGGCGCGACTTTAGCACGGCGTTTGAAACGGGCCTAAGTAATTTCACCTACCCATGGGTCAGGAAATAAATCTTGTACCAGTATAATGAAGTGACGTGCCATATGGCACAGGTATCCAGACCAAGGAAAAAATATATAGATTAAAAAGAGAGCATAAAAATCAGAGAGTTCGTTCCCCTTACATTGCACTAAAAGACGAATAATACCGCATACGAGAAAGAAATTTTTATGTCTAACCCAACACAACCTTAATTAAACTTAAATGTACAATTGGTAAGCGGATCACGAAAGGCACTACATGTCTGAGATCGCCGAATTAAGTTATTTTCAGAAGAACAAAGATTTTTCTGATTGCGGAAGCTTACAGCAGCCCTGCAACTCTCTCTAATTCACTGCAAAAGATATACTTCATTATTTATCAATATTTTGACTGATACTTAATTTTCAGCCGCGGTTAATTGAAATGGAGCTTTTCATGTAAGTAATACAAATCGCTGTAAAAATTGTAAGATAAAGCCTGGTTTTCAGTAGCGACGCAAGCATAAGCGCAAGCACAAGGATCAAAATTTTTCCTTTTTCTTGTGCTTGCGCTTATGCTTGCGTTCGCTTGCGTTGTGTGAAAACGGAGCATTATGCTTGCGCTTGTGTTTGAGTCGCTAGTGAAAACCAGGCTTAACAGGCAGTTTTCACCGGTTGTGAAAAATCGCCACTCAAATTAAATCTCAGCTAAATACGCATCGAAAAATTTCATTCTTAATGGAAGGGGCCCCCCCTCCGGGACCGCTACACACCGTTTAACAACGAAAGTAGAAGTTAGGCACATAACTTGATTTCTACACTTGAATTACAACATCTCTTTCAGTAAAAACGCAACCGTTACTGAATAAACAGGGTAAAACTGTAGTAAATGAGCTGATTGAGTACAACTTCCTACTTTTCTAGTAACTGTCATTTTTGTTTTTCAAGTTGATTAACCCACGTTACAAAACTAAATGTAGATAAAGTTAAGGTGTTTAGCTTATTTTAGCCCATACTTCAACTGATAACTGGTGTAGCTGTAATAGAACACCAAATACACTATTTGTAGCTAAACAAGTATCCTATGGATGGTCAAATATATATTGTCTAAATGGTATGTATATTTTTTCGCCAGATTTGTAACAGTGATGGACTTGGAAAAAAGGAAGGTCATCAGGACGAACGACGTGAAGCCCTTGAGGAAGTGATGCATCTTCTATTTCCATTGCGTTCAGCTCTTGTCGGAATGCAACACTCTCCATAACTTTAGTAACGAAGAAAACACCGACATCCAAAACAAACCAAATTTTGACCAAGCTGCCAAACTCTGGAAGGCCAAATGGGTCGTATCCAATATGCAAAAGGTTGTTTGTTCCTGGAGTGTACTTGGTGCCCTTTAAAGTTACAGAGTTACACAGCATTATTTCTGCCGCTGCTGGGAAATCTAATTGATGAAACCGGTCAATTGCACGTCGTGCAGACTCCTTATCATTCGCCAGAAGACTTTTAGTCGTACCAAATATCACATCGCTCCCAAAGAGGGAGCTGGACTCAGCACTACCGTCAACATCGCCCACCGTCATGTTTTTGGCACATTCAATTTTCTGATGTTTTAACGCCAGCGAGAGTGCGATGTTCTTAAAATTTTTAATTTTTTTAGATAGGTCTTTAAAATATGCGTGTTTGCCCTCAAAACGCATGCACCAACTTCTTATTAATGGCCCAAACTTGAATAGCTGACTTGGAAGGTGGACAAGGAAGTGCTGCTTCTGAATTATTGGGGCGTCAGGAAAAACTCTCTTGAACAAGGCCAAGTGTTCTTTAACGGCAGTTTTTAGGTACAAAATCGCTTCTTGGCAGATAGTGTTAGAAAATGAAATTGCCATTAATTCGAGAAGAGAAGCAAAACACGCCCAATGCTCCGTGTCTGTCTGTGTCCACTAGTGAACTCAAGATTAAAGGCAAAACCTGTGCCAAAAGCCACATGCGCGCGGCACCTTGGCCAAGATTACTTGAACTTTGCCGTTCCAGGTCGGAGTCTTTTATAACACAGGGTTTGTCTTTGATATGAGAATAGCCATAAGGGAAACTTTGAATTCCATTGTTTAAATCTGCTAAGGTGAAGTAACCGTTTTCCTATATGCCCAATCACAGTTACTTCTCAATGTCTTGAAGGAATGCATGAGCGACAACAACTGCCGTTAAAACTGGCTTGGGCAATAACAATACACAAGAGCCAAGGTCTAACACTACCAAAAGCATGGATTGACATTGGTCAAACTGAAAAAACTGCAGGCATTTCATATGTGGCAATTAGCCAAGTTAAAACACTCTGTTCTTGCATTATTGAACCAATGACCTTTGAAAGGCTTAAAGGTCTTAGAAACTCAACCAATTTAAAATATAGACTTGAAGAAGAAAAGAGACTTGATGAACTTGCACAAGATACATGCAGAAATTTAATTAAAAAATAGAATTTTTCAAATAAAACCTCAAAGAAATTCATGTTTACGTTTACACTGTTTTACATGTACATGTTACTGGGATAGAAGACATTGCAAACGAAATTTGTAAAATAATAGAAAAAAAGTTTTAGGCAATAACCATAATCTTTTCTTTTATCAGGAAAAGACCACCAAAAGCCACCTTCCAAGGTGAATGATGAGACACAATTGAAATGTAAGTAGGTTCAATAAATTATACTTTGATCAAAAAGCTTTTTATTATTATTTATTTTATTTATTCACTGCAATACAAAACAGTTAATCCCAAAACTAAACGAAGCAAATGGACAGCTTATAATTAAAGAAAGGTTTTATAATTTTTGTTCTTGGAGAGAAGACAGAGCCTTCGGTGATGTGTATGTGAATATAAACAATTTGCTTGGTGCAACTGAGACGTAAATTTCTCATTGTGTTAAGATACATGGCATGATTAGTTCAATCAGGTGTCAGTGCAAGATAAAGTTAGTGGTGCTTCAAGACCATTCCAGTAAGAATTCATATGATAACCAGTGCTATGCCATGACTACAGCTGTATATTGCATTCACATTCGACATTTAATTTTCCATAAAACATGCCTACACTTGCATTATATGACATATCCACTGACTTTTCCTCTTTTGTAGCTTCTCAGAGCTCTGAAGTACAAGAAATCTTGGGCTACATCCAAACCATATCTCCTGTGAAGAAGGCCACGTTTTCCCCAACCAAGTATTTCAACTGCAATATTCAAAGAAGTGACAGAGTGGTTAGGGCAGTCTGTTTCAACTCAGCAAAGAGACCCCTGCTAGAAAAGTACCAGAAAGGAAGAACAGCTGTAAGGCTCCACAACATAACATCTTCCATCAAGGATGACGTCGAAAGTATCATCATCCAAAACAACACAACTGTACAACCTGTGGTTGTACCATTTGTCTACCAAGATGCTGCAACATCATCTTCCTTACCAAGTCTCTCATCTTTACAAGAGGTATCAAAAGAGCAATTGGTAGACATAAAGGCAAAGGTATCCAGCATCACTGTGGTAAAAACGATTAACAGTCGTTATGGCTACGCTCTACAAAGACAAGAAGTCATTCTGGTTGACCACACAACCTCGATAAAACTGATACTCTGGCAGGAACATTGTAACAAACTAGAAGATCAAAAGACCTACGCCTTACAGAATCTCAGACTCAAAGAGTCCAATGGATCGCGATATCTCAACACCCCAAAGTCAGAGGAGTTTCTTTTCAAAGAGATCCCAGCTTTCACACAAGACTTGGCACAAGTCACAACAGAAATAGAATCACTCACACATAGGAAGGTGTCAGGTAAAATAATTGGTGTCCAACACGCCTCAAAAAGTCTTTCCTGCACGTCATGCAAAAAGAAGGTTACAGTGAAATCGAATGGAACGATCGCAAATTGTCAGTACTGCAAGATGATGATGAGAGTAACTTCTTGTCAACCTCAGTGGTTTTTGAAAGTGCTTTTTCAGAACACTCAAAACATTAATGACAAACTTACACTTACACTCTTTAATCACGAGGTCGATAAACTGGCTTCATCTTTACCCGATGTTAACCTCAACATCATATCAGAAGAAGACTTCATTTTCCATCTCCTAGACAATGAATCCAGCTTCTTCATTACTTATGACACTGCTTCTAATAAGGTGATAGAAGTTTCACTTGAGGCTATCTGAGAAATATTATTGAAATGTTGACTTTCGAAATGAGCAGTTTAAACCCTTCAAAAAGCTTCTGCATTACTTATGACACTGCTTCTAATAACGTGATAGAAGTTTCACTTGAGGCTCTTTGAGAAATATTATTTACATGTTGACTTTGGACATGAGCAGTTTGAACCCATCAAAAAGCTCAATGTTATAAAACTTTAATAGGAAAAGGATATATTTTCCATTCAGAATGTTAAGTTCAGTTACAGAAGTAACAGTTGATGTTTTTTATATGATAACTATTTTTAAAAAGAAAAATACATGTTCCTGTTCTTTTTTCATAATTAATATTCTTTATTATGATAACTATTCTTTATTATTACACTGCCTCTCATAAGCTGATAGAATGAGTTTCACTTGAGGCTATTTGACAAGTATTAAATGTTGACTTTCGAAATGAGCAGTTTGAACCCTTCAAAAAGCTCAATGTTATCAAACTTTAATAGAAAAAGGACCTATTTTCAATTCAGAATGTTCAGTTCAGTTACAGAAGTAACAGTTGATGTTTTTTTATTATGATAACTATTTTTAAAAAAGAAATATATATGTTCCTGTTGTTTTTTCATAATTAATTTCCTTTATTATGATAACTATTTCTAAATAGAAAAACACATTTCATAATCCCCGTACAAGATCTATAAATACATGTTATGAAAGCTTTACAGAAATTTCGGAAGTAGTTCACATTTTCAACATTGTTTAATAACATAGATTTAAATAAAATTAATGCTTTCATTTAAACACGTTTTCAACTATTCTCTTACTACTTACTAACACTTAACTACCACACCAACTACAGTAGAACTTGTATATGTACACGCGCGATGGACTGCGACGACTGCCTCCTCAAAAACCATACCATATAACTAGCCTTTAAAACCTTTTCGTACACAGACTAAATACAGGTTTCACAATACGCCATAACCCTTTATTTGACAACATACCATAGGCATATTCATCTACCCCAATAACCACAACACAATATTTCCCCTTTGAAATGCCGAACGCACTTCCCTAATCTCCGATTACTACTAGTTTAAATATCATTTAAGAGGTAACTTCTTAGTTTAAGAACTAACCTTTCGCGAGTGCCGCCGACTAGAGTCTATTTTTGAGCCGATTCACGGCATGATTCAGTGTTCTTGTGCCAACTCATGCTGTGTTCCGTTCTCACGAAAACGAGGCAAGGTGGTATGAGCTGGCTGGCTGGCTAATAAGGCCCGTTTCAAACGCCGTGCTTAAGTCGTGCCGAACTAAATTCATTATTTAAGCTCGACTTTGGCACGGCTGTAGCACGGCGTTTGAAACCATTTAAGAATTAAGTTCGACTCTGCCGTGTAGCACGGCAAGCTCTGTCGTACTACACAACTTTGGCACGGCATGGTTTCAAACGGCGTGCTATTGTCGTGCCGAAATGAGTAAATAACTAAAAATATCATTTTGGATTTATCCGTTAGACCGCTGGTTCGTAATATCTCCTCTTTTGTAAACGCCCAGTGAGTGAATTAAGCTCGACCGTGGCTCGACGTTTGAAATCAAGTCGTGCCAATGTCGTGCTACGGTCGAGCCAAATTGAATTTAGTTTGGCGCGACTTTAGCACGGCGTTTGAAACGGGCCTAAGTAATTTCACCTACCCATGGGTCAGGAAATAAATCTTGTACCAGTATAATGAAGTGACGTGCCATATGGCACAGGTATCCAGACCAAGGAAAAAATATATAGATTAAAAAGAGAGCATAAAAATCAGAGAGTTCGTTCCCCTTACATTGCACTAAAAGACGAATAATACCGCATACGAGAAAGAAATTTTTATGTCTAACCCAACACAACCTTAATTAAACTTAAATGTACAATTGGTAAGCGGATCACGAAAGGCACTACATGTCTGAGATCGCCGAATTAAGTTATTTTCAGAAGAACAAAGATTTTTCTGATTGCGGAAGCTTACAGCAGCCCTGCAACTCTCTCTAATTCACTGCAAAAGATATACTTCATTATTTATCAATATTTTGACTGATACTTAATTTTCAGCCGCGGTTAATTGAAATGGAGCTTTTCATGTAAGTAATACAAATCGCTGTAAAAATTGTAAGATAAAGCCTGGTTTTCAGTAGCGACGCAAGCATAAGCGCAAGCACAAGGATCAAAATTTTTCCTTTTTCTTGTGCTTGCGCTTATGCTTGCGTTCGCTTGCGTTGTGTGAAAACGGAGCATTATGCTTGCGCTTGTGTTTGAGTCGCTAGTGAAAACCAGGCTTAACAGGCAGTTTTCACCGGTTGTGAAAAATCGCCACTCAAATTAAATCTCAGCTAAATACGCATCGAAAAATTTCATTCTTAATGGAAGGGGCCCCCCCTCCGGGACCGCTACACACCGTTTAACAACGAAAGTAGAAGTTAGGCACATAACTTGATTTCTACACTTGAATTACAACATCTCTTTCAGTAAAAACGCAACCGTTACTGAATAAACAGGGTAAAACTGTAGTAAATGAGCTGATTGAGTACAACTTCCTACTTTTCTAGTAACTGTCATTTTTGTTTTTCAAGTTGATTAACCCACGTTACAAAACTAAATGTAGATAAAGTTAAGGTGTTTAGCTTATTTTAGCCCATACTTCAACTGATAACTGGTGTAGCTGTAATAGAACACCAAATACACTATTTGTAGCTAAACAAGTATCCTATGGATGGTCAAATATATATTGTCTAAATGGTATGTATATTTTTTCGCCAGATTTGTAACAGTGATGGACTTGGAAAAAAGGAAGGTCATCAGGACGAACGACGTGAAGCCCTTGAGGAAGTGATGCATCTTCTATTTCCATTGCGTTCAGCTCTTGTCGGAATGCAACACTCTCCATAACTTTAGTAACGAAGAAAACACCGACATCCAAAACAAACCAAATTTTGACCAAGCTGCCAAACTCTGGAAGGCCAAATGGGTCGTATCCAATATGCAAAAGGTTGTTTGTTCCTGGAGTGTACTTGGTGCCCTTTAAAGTTACAGAGTTACACAGCATTATTTCTGCCGCTGCTGGGAAATCTAATTGATGAAACCGGTCAATTGCACGTCGTGCAGACTCCTTATCATTCGCCAGAAGACTTTTAGTCGTACCAAATATCACATCGCTCCCAAAGAGGGAGCTGGACTCAGCACTACCGTCAACATCGCCCACCGTCATGTTTTTGGCACATTCAATTTTCTGATGTTTTAACGCCAGCGAGAGTGCGATGTTCTTAAAATTTTTAATTTTTTTAGATAGGTCTTTAAAATATGCGTGTTTGCCCTCAAAACGCATGCACCAACTTCTTATTAATGGCCCAAACTTGAATAGCTGACTTGGAAGGTGGACAAGGAAGTGCTGCTTCTGAATTATTGGGGCGTCAGGAAAAACTCTCTTGAACAAGGCCAAGTGTTCTTTAACGGCAGTTTTTAGGTACAAAATCGCTTCTTGGCAGATAGTGTTAGAAAATGAAATTGCCATTAATTCGAGAAGAGAAGCAAAACACGCCCAATGCTCCGTGTCTGTCTGTGTCCACTAGTGAACTCAAGATTAAAGGCAAAACCTGTGCCAAAAGCCACATGCGCGCGGCACCTTGGCCAAGATTACTTGAACTTTGCCGTTCCAGGTCGGAGTCTTTTATAACACAGGGTTTGTCTTTGATATGAGAATAGCCATAAGGGAAACTTTGAATTCCATTGTTTAAATCTGCTAAGGTGAAGTAACCGTTTTCCTTGATATAAAAATTCAGCAAGTATTTCAGTTCGTAAGAAATGACATGCACCCTCCAGAAAGATGTGCATGATGTCTTGAGGTAATTGTTGGCAAACATTAAAATAAGGCGCTTCTTCCAGCTTTGACCGACCATTAACCCCAAAAAGCATGGAATAATATTCTTTCAGAAATTTAGTGGGCGCGTTTTCAATTAACTTTAGCTGTTCTTCATGATCTAATTCATTCCTTAACGTAAATTCCTCCTCCGTAAAGCATTCATTCATCGTCTCAAAACTTGCCATGCAATGGCGGCACTTTTTTCTTGCTCCACCAACGCTTTCTTTGAAAGCTCCTGCTAGGTGGCTAGCGGGAGTGTCAGCAAGTAAAGCCAGAACCGCACCTGGAAGTTGCACGTGCCCGTCCAAAACACGAAATGGGTATCCCCTGTTGGAACCAAGTGATTTTAGTTCCTTGACAAGGGGCTCTAAAATACTATTCAATCCATATAACCGCATGTAGCTTGTCTTGCAGACCGCGAAAAGGTGGATTGAATCCAGCTTAGATCGATACTCCTTTCTTATATTACCAAGTTGGTAATAAAATAATGTTATTTTGTGTACTTTGTTGGTAAGAGGGTTGCTCAGATTTATGTCGTCAAAGTACAACAAAATTTGCAGGGCAGCGGGGTCATTGCTAAACAATTCGTGGTTTTGAAAAACAGTTCCATCGCAGAAGTCGCTTAGCACATTTTCGTTTTGGGAAGTGTCGGGACCATTGAGAACCATAGCCAATATCCGTTTTGATCGCAATAGGCCATTTCCGAATTACCTTTAGCCTCTTTCTCAGAGCGAGTCTTGGTGCTCATCCTTTCATATTAAAATGAGATTTCATTCACATGCAAATTAAACTCATTTCCATGTGAATGAAATCTCATTTTCATATGAAAGGATGGGCACCAAGACTCGCTTTGAGAAAGAGGCTAAAGGTAATTCGGAAATTGCCTATTGAATTTCCAAAGAGCGAAGTAATGGTATGAAATAAAACGCATCCTCCGTCAAAAGGATTCTCCTTTTGCTTCCACGTTTCCTGACAACTCTCCGTCTTCCAAGTACATGTTTTTGAGGTTCCTAAAACAGTGGTAACATTCCGAGGGTTATTTTTCATCACTTAGGCACGAGCTTGGGGAGGTCTGGCATATACTAATTACTAAGGCGAATGTTGTGACCGCTTTCAGAAGTTGTCTAAAACACAGAATTACGAATTTTGATATTGTCTAATCTTACAATAGAGCCGTTACATGGAATCGCAGATATTACTACAAAATAACATAATTACTAAAACGCTAAAATTGAGTGCGAAATTATGGTTTCAAGTTTGATTACAAAAACAGTAACGTAGGTTAATGATTTATACGACAAGCTGTTTTACACATTTAACTTGGCCGAAATGTAGTATTAACTGGAATCAATATTCCCAAATCATCAAATCAGTCGAAACAAACAAGTGTTGCAGTGGCAAGCTTATTCCCCTACAAGAACCCTTTTGACAAGGTCACGTGATGTCTGGGGCTTTTTGCCGAACGAGGGGTAGGTATCCATTTATCTTCCCGTTTCAATACTTAGGGTTAAAGTCACCCACCGCGCCTAAACTTTTCAAGAAAAGTTACTCATTGAATTACGCGAACAAGAAGTTAAAACTGAGTAGTGGTATACTTTTAGCTAGGGCTAAATATCAGTAGAGCACCGATTTTAACCTCAGAGTGAGAAAGCTAAGCTAGACAATGGATACATTTTTACCGATTAGTGCAGTGGCGGATCTAGGGGAGGGGCCCGGGGGACCCGGGGCCCCCCTTATTTTGGCTAAAGAAATGACAGAAGGAAAAAAGGCCAGCAGGGCAAGTAAATCAAGACCTCCCCCACCCTTTAGCTCAAGGTCTGGATCTGCCACTGTAGTGTACATTATAAAATCTTACTTACAATAAATGGGATATTGATATCCTCTCTGTTATGGAAAGTTTCCAGATTGGACACCATTACGTCGTTATAATCCAGAACTTCGTCCGAGAACACTGCATCAAAACCGGGGATGTTAGCGCTATCTACTCCACCGTTTGATAAACACTTCTCTGCGTTTCTTTTAATTCTGCTCACGGCACCTTGGAAAAGCTTTTTGGTCACGGTGGAAATTTGTTGAACACACGTTTGGGTAAGCTTGTTTTCCTCCTTTATTTTGAAAAGGTACTTAGACAGGTTATCTCCTTCGATCTCATCCACATTTTCAGTCAGTCTGTCCTCTATAGCTAAATCATCATTGTCGTCATTAACTGAGCTGTCGTCATTGCTACAGTCATCCACATTCTCCAAATCCAGTGTTTCCTCGAAAATTTCATTATCTACGGAAAAGAGAGGGTTGTCATAACGGTTCTGACAACAACCTTGCAACAGCTCCAGGAGGCAGTTAAGATATTCGTCTTTGCTCAGTGTGCTAGATTATTTCCTCGTATACAGTCGAGGTTGTCATTAACTACCACAGAAATTAAAAGTTGTAACAGATCTGCACGACTTACATTGCTCGCAAATGTAAAGCCTTTATTTGCAATTAGAGTTTGGATCTCACTAGAGCTTGCCGGAGCGATTTTCCACTTTTGTACAAGAGATCACTGGAGGCTCTCTCTATATGTCCCTACATAAAAAAAGGCTTTCTTTAAATTAGGTACCGCTAGGTTGAATGTTCTTGAGCGTTTTACCTTCGGCCATTGAAGAGCCGACTTTCCCTCTTCAAATTTCACTTTTAGAAAGGACTTTATTGATCACAATATCCAAATAACCTCTCAAGTATTGGTATGACTGAAACTGAGCTCATTTATATCCTCTATTCTTATCACGTTATCTCTTTCCTGTCATAATTGAACATTGCTCGACGGGGATGAACAGTAAAACGCGATTTTCACTCAAGTTATCTTAGTTTGTCTTTGTTTCTTTCCAAGCTACGGTGGTAGAATGTCTTTGATACTGCTTGCTGTGTTGATCAGGTTTCTTACACTTATCAGTCTGGTATCTTTGAATTTTGGTCTGATCTTTGCCCACGCACCGAATCTCTGTGTTTCGGTATATATGTTATTGCAGCAGGGTATTTGGAAGGGAGTGGAAGAGGGAAAAAAGGAAGTTTACCCAAATGGAGGTATGCACGATATGTTTTCTTGCATATTATTTGTTTCAGAAAACCATATGTTCTCCTAGTGGTACTACTATTCTGTTTTCATACCTTTAGTGTAGAATTTTGTACCCCCGGTTTGTAAATAAATCTTTTCAATCTCAAACGTAAATAAAGTCGTCCTGTTTTTTTCAATTGATTTTTAAGTGAACTTCCTGAAACTCCAGCACGAGATAACTAAAAAAGGCCCGGGTCAAACTCAGAACTTCACGTGAGCCTAATTGGTTGTACTAGGTTCGGCTCATGCGAAGTACGGCGATTGACCCGGGTTTAAGGGACCCAAGGTTATTGATATATGCAAGGTCTCGAATTTGTACTCGTTTTGAAACAAGAGGAAAAGAAAAATCGTAAAGGGCCTATTTTCTTAGCCCACATCCCGCTCCGCAACACACGGATAAACACATGCTCACATTCCAATACCATTAAATGCCACGTTTAAGCCCCTCCCGCCCC
>CAXHUQ010001205.1:0-14528 GCA_964020085.1 Micromussa lordhowensis
TCAGCATTAACGTGGCAGTTTATGATATTCTTAATGAGATGTGTAAAATGTCTGAGGGCGGTTTCTTTTCATAGGTATGAGCTGTATGGTTGCTGACTAAGTAACACGTATGCAGAGAGCGGGCCGTGGCAGCCCATTCACTGCTGTCGCCGCACTCACGCCCATTCACGCGGCTCGTCGTTTGCTTTCAGGTACGAGAAGCAGGCGGACAAGCTACACATGCCCACATTCTTCAGCATCCATGAAGCAGACGGCCTTCAGCACGATGTCTCCAGCGCGGCCAACATACGCGGCAGAAGCACGTCTGACAGTACGTACGCGTACGCACACCCTCCCGCGCGCAAACCGGGCCTAGAGGCGGGCTCCGGAGAGCCTTCACCTTCGCACAAGCCAGGCCTAGAGGCGGGCTCCGAAAAGCCTTCACCTTCGCACAAGCCAGGCCTAGAGGCGGGCTCCGAAAAGCCTTCACCTACGCACAAGCCAGGCCTAGAGGCGGGCTCTGAACAACGATCCCCAACGCGCAAACACCCGCCCATCGTCTCGGGTCAGATCGTATCCGTGTACCCTGCCGTCAACGAAAAGGAAAGTGTTTGGATCGTGCGCGAGTCGGATAAGGACAAAGAGCGGGTTTCTGTGACTGGTTCGCAGCCAGATACCGCCGCTAATAAACGCAACAGTCGTGAAATCGGACTGCCTCCGGTTTCGCCTCCTACTCAGAAACAAAAAGCATCAAAGGATAGAAAATCCCCGAAAGCGAAAAAGAAGGGCACGTCCCCGAAACATAAAAAGAAAGAAGCTTTAACAGACAATGTAGACTCTTCATCGAATTCAACTCATTCGTTACGACATGAATCTCCTTCTAAACATGCAAAAAAGAAATCTGATAGTAATACTATCTCCCCACCTGAACAAAAAATGCCCTCTTCAGCTGTTCAATATCGTGACGACATTGCAAAAAGCCATACCTCGGTAGCGGTAGCGGATAAAAAGTTGAGACGGAAGTCTTCGTCAAGTGATAACGCCAATGTGAATAACAACGAGCAATTGTCACCTGCAGCTCGTACATCAGAGAGTCATTTTCCGCTACAGGAATTCAATTCTTCTCCCAAATCGGCCCGTAAGCGCTACGACGTTGCCCAGCAACCGGTGCCCGCTGCCCAGCAGTTCTTCACTCAGCACAAGTCAGACTGACTTGATACTATGGATACAAGTACAAAGAAACCACACCCCATCAACTTCCCTTGGATTAAGGGCCAGGAACGCCAAATAGGTATCCAAAATTAGCCACACTCCTATAGATATTAGAACATAAAACCCTGTTGGGCTTAAAATTTTCTTTAGCTCCAACTGAATAACAAACTAGTTTGATTCTGACAGTTATTTTTTATCTGGAAATAATTTAATATAATAAGTTAAGTTAAGTTATATGTGTGTATATACATATATGTTTTTATATTTTTATATTTATATTTTTCTATAGATGTGTAAACGATGTTGGTTAACCAACATCCAAGTATCGATTTTGTAAGTGCTGAAGAAGCCCGAACGGGCGAAACGTCCATGTATTAAAGACCACAAAGAGAAAAGTTCGCATCTTCTTCTGTTTATTCTACCTTTATATATTTCTATATATATAAGAAGAAATTGCTAATTGGGTTGTCAATGGCAATGCCAAGCCTGACAAGGCTTTTGGAACCATCAAAACCCATCCAGGGGAATCCCCTTCGGCTCATTACATCGTGCTGCGCACCGCCATTGAAAACCTTTCAGCATTTACCGAATTTTATCTTAAGCCTCTAGCCCAAACCTTGCCATTTAGACATTTCAAATGGTAATTATGTAAATTTTATAGTATATAAAGCATGGTTATGAATATTATTGTCATTAAATCCCCTGAAGAGTCTTGTTTGATTCTGACAGTTTGCCTTTTTAGTATTTTTTATCTGCAAATAATTTAATATTCAAGAGTTTTCATTGGCTTAGCGATCATGGGCTATGAGCCATTATGCCATGCTCTAAAAATGTTTTAGAGTCCGCATGTTATTGAAAAGTGCAGTAATGACTTGAATATTAGCGCAAATAAGTGTTTTCTCTCTTTTGCATCCCATCATCTAGTCAAAACTTTTGCCTAAGGGATCCACTCGGCGCCATTTAAGGTGATTCCTGAGAAATAAAATTTAGCGATGATTTTTTTTGAAAATTTACCTGAATGTTCTCTACCAAGCACTGTTTCGGAAAATAAAATTAAAATGATAGATCACCATTTTCGTTTAAGAGATGTGATTATAATAATGACCTGCAAAATAGAAACCTCTCAAATAGGGACACCTCGCTCTGTCCTTTCGGTGTACGTGTGATAGAGGTATGACTGTATATGTATCTACTCGGATTTCGAAAATGTACACTCCGGTGAGAATTTATGTCTATGAGCTTCCGCGTTTCCGCGCTTCCGCGTTTCCTCATTTTTTAAAGTTTGACAACAAAATTCCCAGTACTTGTTTAGAACTGTTCATCGTTATCGCCTGCCTAATATGAAGTGCTTAAGTTAAATATTTCACAAGGAAAGTTACTCGCGTGTTTCAAAGTAGGACACTTAGCCGTATTCCATGATAAGCAAAACATGACTATTCGAAGCGCGTTTTTTCTATGATACAATTACCAATTGAATTTTGTAAACCGGTCATATAACGCATAGTTATATACTTTAGAAGAATTCAGAGCGATTTCTAGTAACAATCCAAAGGACAGGACACACAGACAGAACGTGTACCATCATTTCACAAGTGCGAAACTTCACCTTATAACTGAGTACTTGTTTAAATATCGCTGTTCAACATTTCAGTACACAGTTATAGTGTATACTTGAAAAGAGAATTCAGATTTTCAGTGTACTAGATTCTGTAGGGTTTGCTTATACGGAAGAATATAGTTGTATACCTGCTTTTTAGAGGAAATATTACACTTCGAGTTAACTATGCTCATTTTACAAAATTCACGCGCGCGCCGTACACTTGAAATTGCCGAACTCGATTTCAATTTATTTCGCATAAGCTGCACTTCTGAATCAGAAAATTCGCTCCTTGGACGGGTAAGACTTATTCCTTGCACAATTAAGAGTTTGTTCCCCCTTGTAAGCATTTTAAATCCTATAAGAACGGAACGTGGAATGTGCACACAACAGTTCCCGCGCAAACACTTTCCCATCGATTGTCTTAAAAGAGATCGCTAAAAATTAATGCGGAAAGTTAAATTTTCTGCTCTTTTCAAGTGGAAGAGTTGATCTTTTTCTAGAAAAGTAGAATTGCTGGAACCTTTCACTGAGTCCATAGCCCTCACTCAACACCTTTTTAGCGTATTTAGTATTCTCTTCGTTCGAATCCAACGACTTCAAATCACCGACTTCGAAGCGATATATCTCTTTAGAGTTAATAGCTACTATACATCGGCAAAGACTAAATATGTTTCTTAGCAATCCATCTTTATTGTGTTAAAATTTCAGAAAAATCGAACGAAACCAGAGTTAATTAGTCAAAACTTTTGCCTAAGGGATCCACTCGGCGCCATTTAAGGTGATTCCTGAGAAATAAAATTTAGCGATGAGTTTTTTTGAAAATTTACCTGAATGTTCTCTACCAAGCACTGTTTCGGAAAATAAAATTGAAATGATAGATCACCATTTTCGTTTAAGAGATGTGATTATAATAATGACCTGCAAAATAGAAACCTCTCAAATAGGGACACCTCGCTCTGTCCTTTCGGTGTACGTGTGATAGAGGTATGACTGTATATGTATCTACTCGGATTTCGAAAATGTACACTCCGGTGAGAATTTATGTCTATGAGCTTCCGCGTTTCCGCGTTTCCGCGCTTCCGCGTTTCCTCATTTTTTAAAGTTTGACAACAAAATTCCCAGTACTTGTTTAGAACTGTTCATCGTTATCGCCTGCCTAATATGAAGTGCTTAAGTTAAATATTTCACAAGGAAAGTTACTCGCGTGTTTCAAAGTAGGACACTTAGCCGTATTCCATGATAAGCAAAACATGACTATTCGAAGCGCGTTTTTTCTATGATACAATTACCAATTGAATTTTGTAAACCGGTCATATAACGCATAGTTATATACTTTAGAAGAATTCAGAGCGATTTCTAGTAACAATCCAAAGGACAGGACACACAGACAGAACGTGTACCATCATTTCACAAGTGCGAAACTTCACCTTATAACTGAGCACTTGTTTAAATATGGCTGTTCAACATTTCAGTACACAGTTATAGTGTATACTTGAAAAGAGAATTCAGATTTTCAGTGTACTAGATTCTGTAGGGTTTGCTTATACGGAAGAATATAGTTGTATACCTGCTTTTTAGAGGAAATATTACACTTCGAGTTAACTATGCTCATTTTACAAAATTCACGCGCGCGGCGAACACTTGAAATTGCCGAACTCGATTTCAATTTATTTCGCATAAGCTGCACTTCTGAATCAGAAAATTCGCTCCTTGGACGGGTAAGACTTATTCCTTGCACAATTAAGAGTTTGTTCCCCCTTGTAAGCATTTTAAATCCTATAAGAACGGAACGTGGAATGTGCACACAACAGTTCCCGCGCAAACACTTTCCCATCGATTGTCTTAAAATTTCAAAGTATTATATTTCCGTGTCTTTTTACCTTTTAGCCACAAAATTTATACAAGTTGTTTGTCTGTGTCGAAGTTTACAGTGTGTATAATGTCATTTTCGTACGTTCAATTGGTCATTACTGCGCATGTGCTGCATTTTTCAATAAACATTTCCCCATACATTCTCTTCAAATTTCAAAGTATTATATTTTCGTGTGTTTTTACTTTTTAACCACAAAATTTATACAAGTTGTTTGCCTGTGTCTAAGTTTACAGTGTGCACAATTTCATGTTCGTACGTTCAATTGGTAGTTACTGCGCATGCTCTAAACATCGTAATTTTCCAATACATTGTCTTAAAATTTCAAAATACTGCCTTTTCATGTGTTTTTAACGTTTTACTACAAAATTTACACAAGTTGTTTGTTTCTGTCTAAGTTTACAGTGTGCACAATTTGAGGCGCGTACGTTGAATTTGTCGTTACTGCGCATGTACCGAATTTTTTCATACATTTCTTCTTATTTTACGATAGTCGTAACTTTGAAAATCGTAGAGCAATTGACAAATGCTTTGAAACAGAAAAACTGTGCATGATATTTACCTATTCAATATACGCAGAAGTTGTCACTGTCTTTGATAAAGTACTGCGCATGCCCTAAATATCGTCAAGTTTTCATAAGACATTTTCAGAATGCTCTATCTTCCTCATTTTTTAAAGTTTGACAACAAAATTCCCAGTACTTGTTTAGAACTGTTCATCGTTATCGCCTGCCTAATATGAAGTGCTTAAGTTAAATATTTCACAAGGAAAGTTACTCGCGTGTTTCAAAGTAGGACACTTAGACGTATTCCATGATAAGCAAAACATGACTATTCGAAGCGCGTTTTTTCTATGATACAATTACCAATTGAATTTTGTAAACCGGTCATATAACGCATAGTTATATACTTTAGAAGAATTCAGAGCGATTTCTAGTAACAATCCAAAGGACAGGACACACAGACAGAACGTGTACCATCATTTCACAAGTGCGAAACTTTACCTTATAACTGAGCACTTGTTTAAATATCGCTGTTCAACATTTCAGTATTAGGACCTTCTGTTGTACGTTTTCTTGTTAGTCACCTGTACGAAGGTAAGAAAAAAAAAGCGGGCATTTTAAGCTTTCGGATGAAAATATTTTAGCGTCAATATTGTCCGCTTTTCATCCAGGAACGTTTTTAACCGCAGAATAAGGTACCTTTTCCGCGCTTTTAAAGAGATCGCTAAAAATTAATGCGGAAAGTTAAATTTTCTGCTCTTTTCAAGTGGAAGAGTTGATCTTTTTCTAGAAAAGTAGAATTGCTGGAACCTTTCACTGAGTCCATAGCCCTCACTCAACACCTTTTTAGCGTATTTAGTATTCTCTTCGTTCGAATCCAACGACTTCAAATCACCGACTTCGAAGCGATATATCTCTTTAGAGTTAATAGCTACTATACATCGGCAAAGACTAAATATGTTTCTTAGCAATCCATCTTTATTGTGTTAAAATTTCAGAAAAATCGAACGAAACCAGAGTTAATTAGAATTTTTTTTGTGAGTCCACTATGACTTCCCTTGTGGACTAACAAAATACGCAGCGGTCAGTCATAGAATGATTCCGGCAATTCTGCTTTTTTTACAAAAAGATCAACTCTGCTAATTGAAAAGAGCAGAAAAATAAACTTTCTGCATTTATTTCTCATAGAACAAATGCAAAATTGTTACCTTATTTGTTAATGCGAGTCGATTAGTTGAAAAGTTAAAAAAGGTACCTTTTAAGAAAAAAAAAAGATTTTTAACCGCAGAATAAGGTACCTTTTCCGCGCTTTTAAAGAGATCGCTTCAACCTGAAAAAAGGGTACCTTTTTCGCGCTTTAAAGCTTTGTTTGGTAAAGTGAGAAATGCATGAAAAGTGGACAATATTGGCTTCAAAATATTTGCACTCGAAAGCTTAAAATACCCGCCTTACATAACAGAAAGCGACGTTTCGGTCAAAAAAAAAGCTAGAATTATTGCCTGAGAGCTGACAATTGAATTCTTCCCACTCCACAAGAGCTGGATCCTTTGCTAGTTTCCAGCTCTCCTGGGTTAGAGGCCTCAAAAAGGGATATGGGAACGAGAATGAAAAAATTCCCGTCAGCCATTTCGTCAATGGATCTCTGTTTTGACCGAATGACCACGAAAAACTCTGTGAACTTCGATCTTTTTCACCTCTTCCCTCGGCGCCATGCAGTCCATCGTTTCCTACCGGCTGACTTCTTCAGACGAGTCGAGCTCAGATGAATCCGATATTCAGCTCCAAACGCCTTCTAAGAGGCCACGCACGAGCAATTTCATGTTGCAGACAGAAACAGACGTTGATTGCGACGATCTGATCGAAGAAGGAGCAACCACGTGCACAGAAGAAACGACAGCAGAAGAATCACCAGAAAAACCAGAAGAATCACCAGAAAATCCAGAAGAATCAACAGAAGAAAAACCAGAAGAATCAACAGAAGAAGAAAGCAACTGCGTCGTACCCATGACCGAATTCAAACTTCGCAAACAGTCATATGCATTGGACATTGGACAATTGCCGCTGGAAATGCAGACATTTCTGCGCGAACTGAAAACCTTCTTCACTCGTCCAGTCCAGCTGGAAAGACAAGCAAGACCTTTGGCAACATCGACATACCAGAAAACCCAGGAAAGAATATTATGTGAGTTTATTGTCTGAGTTATTTCGCTCGCACAGTGTTGTTCAATAATTTAACGATTTTACGATGTGCAAACGAATTGATTTTCCCTTTTCATGCCCTTAGGCTTTCTTGGATTCTTGAGGTCTCGCCCTGGTGTGATACTGCAACCCGACGTCTTCCTACGTCAGTCTCTGTTGGAATCTTATCTGGATTTTCTCAAGGTGACGTGTAATGAATTTTTTGACGTTTGCGTGGGAACTGGGCCGAAATTGAGCGGCCATGTTGTGACGTGTCATTTATGTTTCTAGTTTTGAAATCCATTTGTAAACATCTGCTCAAAGGAGACTAAAGTCTTCAGAAAGATTGTGTTTTCTGAACGGAAACTACCACAGTTTCCGTTATAAAAATTTGTGGAATCAGTTCATACTGTAAAGTTCAACGAACGTTTCAGCCTGAAATTTGCACGCCAGACACAGTCGTGTTTCAGGGTATATCGATTACAGTATCTGATGCGTGAATTCATCTTATTGACTGCAGAATTTGTTTTCCTGCAAGTACGTGAGGTCAAAATTTCACTTCTAAAAAGTGATATTTACAACTATTGTTATTCTTGTTAAAACCGTACTTCCCGGTGTACGAGTCGAGCCCTGCATTTTTTTGACCACAAAATTGAGCTTTTAACAGTTTAAGGCATGTTTACTGAACAAAAATATTTTTTTTTAGTCGTGGATACGCGGAGCGTAGAAACGACTAATTGTTAGGGGGCAGAATATGTGTCACTCGCTCAGATGTAAACAAATCAATATGTCGACGGTAAACCAATTGATATTGACTTTTCCAAACTTTGCGGAATGCCCAATTCTACCATCGAGATTACCGTGGAAGAAAATTCTGAACTTATTTACCACTGACAGTGATCAGCATTAGAAAAAATTTTATCTCAAAACCAGAAATATGTGTATATGTAAACCAGTTGGAATCACTCGTGCAAAAGGGTGAAAGTTGTATTTTGCTCTTGATTGTGTTTGTTTTCAAAACAAGAACTGCGAAACATAAAAGGGCCGCTCAAGTGTCAGTTGTCTTTGATGATGAACTTGTACATGTTGTTCAATATGAAGTGTAAGAAATGAAATCATAGCTATTGTGCTTCAAGGGCAAAGTTATTTACTTCAGGTGATATCGACTTAGACCCGGAACCTATTGTTACTCAGGGAAATAATCCAAACAATCTTATTGCATTGTTACAATTTCGATTTGCACAACATGGGATTAGCTGTAATTGTTCCGTCACCTGTAACAATTTTCCGTACACAGCTTTTTTTTCTTATTTGATTTTTCTAAATTTAAGAAATACTTGTTGCTTGTAAACATTCCAGTTCTTCAAGGTTTTCTTTCGACGGGTCATTTTCGCAATTTTTGGTACAGCTCTGTAATTTTTCATCCAAATCTTGGACCTTGGCTTTGCTGCTGTGGCCTTTTTCTTTGCTGTACTTGATAGTTATTTTCAAGTTTCAAGTTCAAGTTCAAGTTTATTATTAAATCAACAAAATTTTACAAAAACAACGCTAACCCGCAAATAGCTGAGGCTAATCTAGGCGGGTAGCGAGTAAGACTGTTTAAAGAGTAAATCAAATGTTAGTGTTACATACCAGTAAAGAGATGAAACAAATGCACGTCTAGCAAATAAATAAATAAATAAATAAATAAGTAGGTAAATAAGTAGGTAAATGAATAAATGGATGAAATAGAAATCGCAATTAGACAAAGCTATTTTGAGTATTTATTTTGAAATTTATCGATTAGAAAAGATGTGCCAACATAATCGTCCTCTTCCATTAAAGCTTGTTAGTTATTGTTTTCGACTGACTGTTCAGGGCTACTTCCTGAATCTTGATAAACAGTGTAATGCTTTTTTTCTCTCTCTCTCTCTCTCTCTCCTTTTGCAGGACCAACGAAATTTGTCAGCTGCCACCATATCCAACCACTGCTCTTCGCTTCTGTATCCTGCGAAATTCCTTCACCGGGAGAGCGCACCCGTTTACCAGGACATCCCTGTCATTAAGCAGCTAAGAACACAGGCAACACTTCTACAGCGTCAAGGCGATGTCGAACGTCCTCAAACTAAGGAAGAGCTGACGCTTCTGAACCGTTGGCTTGACTGGTAAGCGCTAGTAATATTATTTTACTGCTTTGTGTTGGGTGACAGGAGAGCTTGTCATGCAGTTTTAACGTGTCACCTGTCCTGCGAAAACGTACGGCCAAGCCAAATGGCAACAGACATGAAATAACTTTTAGGTAGAAACACACATAAGAACTCGCACAGTTATGACTCAAAAACATGCAGAACTTTGTGCTGAGAGAATGCCTTTTCCATCCTTGACAGTACCTCTGCGTCCTTTCAACTGAAAATTAAGGAGGCCATGTCAATTTAACACTTTCGTTGTAATTTTTTGACACTGCAACTGTATTCGCAACTGACGACGGATGTTGATTATCCGAAACATGTTTTGTAAACTTGGAAGTGCGTGTTTCTAACTAAAAGCTATTTTTGACATTGTAAACAGTATAAACCTTACTGATTGTCATCAGAGGGTAATTAGAATTTAGTGAATTGAAAATTAACCAACTCTTGAGACTTTGTTGAAAAACGTTTCACTTCTTTGTCATTTAATTTTAAAAGAGGATAGAGTAGTCCTCTCTACCCTCTGTGTATCCATGTCTGAAACCTACATGTATGAATAACTGCAGCCTAATATCACTATGCAACATTTTGCAGGGAACAGATTGTGAATGCGTGCAGCGTGCAGAGAGATTACTTTGAGATGGCTGTCAACAAAAGAGATAAGGCCCGGGAATGCTGCGACTTGGTTATCTTGGCAATGTATGTTTTCATTCCGCCGGGCCGCGGCGTCGAAGTTCGCACGCTAGAGATTCAAACCAACTGGCAACAATTTCATCCTGCGCAGGTCAAAGATAAGAATGTCCTCTTGGTGAAGGGATCAGAAGAGGTCACGCTTTACTTCCACAACTATAAGACTGCAAAGTTCTTTGGCCGCCAGGAGCTTACTCTGAAGGTAAGACAATGCAGCAGATATTTAGTACGAATATTCAGTTGTTTTTTGTTTCTTTTTCTCTCTCTCTCTGGGATAAACCAGTAGTTGTTTCATAGTCCCATATGCTGTGATTATTTTTCTAATGATATCACGATACTTCCTAAGATGTTGCACTTAAAGGGAAACTCATCCATACCATTTTCTTCTGACCATAGACAGATCATGAGCTGTGCAAAATACTCCTCGACTTTGTGAACAATCACCGTCCCCAATTGGTTGGCAAAGAAAGTGGCGACATCTTGCTTCTGGTAAGTAGTCTCAAGCTATAATGCAGTAACTTGCTGTCAATCCATTAGGTGTGATTAAAAGGGCAAATTCACCCCCGATTCTACTAGAAATCTAAACCCTAACCCTGCTATTGGAGCAACTGTGGCCAAGTTTCTGGGATTTATCTTCAAGAATCCTGAAGTCACCTCCAAAAACCACGCATTCACCCTCAAAATAAAAGTTGGGGACTTGTAATAAAGGCCAATCACCCTGCCAAATTTGATGCAGGAATGTTTTTTGGGTTGTGTTGGGGTACATTGCCTCGGAGTTTCATTTTCATTTTCAGTTGTGGGGTGGTTTAGTTCAAATTAGCATTCTCGGCAGTCTAGACGGGTGAATTTACCCGATTCTTCATTCCACAGGAATGAATCTTTCAAAATTCAGGGGTGAATGTCAGTATTTCTTAACCCCACTTGGGGGTGAATTGTCCTTACACTCATTCTCCTTGAGATGTACAAACAACAACATTCACCCTAACTTTGGTTCTATTTGCTTCATTGCAGAACAGAAATGGAGCAATGTTTAGCAGTTCCTCCTTTTCAAGCCACATTAAGAACCTTTTCCAGAAACTGACAGGGACTGTGGTATCCATCAACATGATTCGGAGTTCATTTGTGACCTGGGCTTATGGCAGAGAGTAAGTATTGAATAGTTGACTTCTTTATTTGTAGAAAGCCCAACATGAAGAAAGTGTACACTTTTGTTTAGGGTTAGGAGATTTTCATCACAACAAGCTTCAGAACTAGAGTTTATCGCTTATTGGCTGAAAGAAAAGAGAAAGTTTTCACGTGCATGTTTATATCATTATTAAGTAGTCGTATGCTTTGTCTTTTTCAATTTGCAATGAACTTGCATTACCCTAAGTGGCTCATGCAATCTCACCCTTTTGAAAAACTCACTCCTGCAGATTAACTTCAAATTGAACGAGAAAAACTGCGTAGCTCATACAAATGTAATAGACGGATAATTTCGTCACAACATTGTCAAAGTGAACTTAGCTACCATCAGTAAGAGGACAGATGCGTCAAAAACAAATGATGGAACAAACATTTCCTAGAAATGCAAGCTGCAACATCCACGCTTATTGCGGTGTGTTTTGTTTTTTCAATAGTGACGCTTCAGATGCCCTCAAAGCTTCGCTGGCTTCTGCTTTAGGTCATTCCAGGAAACAGGCTGAGAAAACATACGATAGACGAACAGCCAACGAAAGGAAAGAATGCGCTGTTCGCGTAGCAAGAGAATATGCCCAGGACGTTGTCTCTAATCCAGGCGTGATGGAAACCACAGCCACTGACACTTCTCATGTGCAGCCACCAGCTACTACCAACATAAAGCTGGCCCAATTTGTAGGACTGATTGAAGAAGACAGCACACTGAGAAGTCCCAAAATTTTGATTGGACAGGTCCATGCTTTCTTAGCAAATGGTAAGGCTTCTCTGCTGTGGTACAAAGCCTACAAGAACTATTTCAAACTTGAATTAGATGGAGAACAGTGGATCGAAGATGTCGCTTGTCTCGTACCCGTGGAAATGACACCTGTCAGGAATAAAGTGGGACTTTATCGTTTGAATAACAGCTTGCGATCTATTCACAAATCCCTCACAGATGACTAGCCACTAGACTCTGACATGTACTTTTAACTTTAAACTTCATCGCAGTTCAATAGAATTATCTTACCAGCTGACAGTTCCTCAAAACATTTTTTTGTCGAAATAGTAGTGAGAAGGAATTTTATTGGAAGACCGTTGATCAGGACTGAAATTCTCTCAACATTGACTGGTGAGTCCTCATGTTTTTAGTCTTTTGAAAACAATAATCGAAATGTCTGGAATGATGAGATGGAATTTTAGGGGCCCGGGCTCAATTTTGGCATTCAAATTACCTTTTCGAAATTCATCGGATCTGCATTGCTCTGGTGAAGTCAGCTGGTGGGAAAAATTGCATTGACGTGTTGTCTGAGGAAACTTGAATTAATGACTTGAATTAATGACTAGCCACGAGACTCTGACATGTACTTTTAACTTTAAACTTCATCGCAGTTCAATAGAATTATCTTACCAGCTGACAGTTCCTCACAACATTTTTTTGGTCTTGAAATTCACTGTCAACATAGTAGTGAGAAGGAATTTTATTGGAAGACCGTTGATCAGGACTGAAATTCTCTCAACATTGACTGGTGAGTCCTCATGTTTTTAGTCTTTTGAAAACAATAATCGAAATGTCTGGAATGATGAGATGGAATTTTAGGGGCCCGGGCTCAATTTTGGCATTCAAATTACCTTTTCGAAATTCATCGGATCTGCATTGCTCTGGTGAAGTCAGCTGGTGGGAAAAATTGCATTGACGTGTTGTCTGAGGAAACTTGAATTAATGACTTGAATTAATGACTAGCCACGAGACTCTGACATGTACTTTTAACTTTAAACTTCATCGCAGTTCAATAGAATTATCTTACCAGCTGACAGTTCCTCACAACATTTTTTTGGTCTTGAAATTCACTGTCGACATAGTAGTGAGAAGGAATTTTATTGGAAGACCGTTGATCAGGACTGAAATTCTCTCAACATTGACTGGTGAGTCTGCATGTTTTTAGTCTTTTGAAAACAATAATCGAAATGTCTGGAATGATGAGATGGAATTTTAGGGGCCCGGGCTCAATTTTGGCATTCAAATTACCTTTTCGAATTCATCGGATCTGCATTGCTCTGGTGAAGTCAGCTGGTGGGAAGAATTGCATTGACGTATTAGAATAATTGTCACTCACATGTGCTATGAACTGGCTTTTTGTCTGAGAAGCCAGTCTGTTTTTAGCTGTGATTTCTTGATCATGAATGATGTCAAACTGCTTTTTTCTGTCGATCAGGACTCAAATTCTCTGACAATTTTGGCATTAAATATATCTTTCGAATTCATCGGAAATTCAGCTCATTCCGCATGAAAACACTGAGAAGAGAGTTCAAAACATCCTTCGCGCAAGTGTTTTCACGGGTTTTTTCTCGTTCAATTTGGAATTAATTTGCACTTTCAGCTTTTCTGAAATTGATTCCAAATTGAACTCGAAACCGCGTGATTACCTGTGCAAATCAAGTTTGGTTAACTGGCAAATTCCCGTCGTATTTGAAGGTCGAAATACACGGCAGGAAAAATGGCAGTAATGTTATGGTGTAAATTTATCTTTATTCCCAGAATAGTCTGATCAGTTGTAGCAACAATATTATTGAGGGAATTTTATTGCGAGCTAATATTTTTCATTCATCTGAGCTTGACTCGTCGGACGAAGTCAGCCGGTAGGGAGCGTTCGGATTGCATGGTGGGAACTGAGGAACAACGTGTGAAGAGGTGAAAAGGAATTTGATCAACGCCGATGTTCTCCCAACGTCGACAATTTATGTTTTGAGTGGTGAAAGTCACTACATGTACTCCCAGAATAGTTTAATCAGTCGTAGGAATGATATCGTGAGAATAATACTCGTTACTGGTAGTCGGGGATAAGCCTTCGTTATGCAGGTTCTCAAGTCCGATTAAGTCGGCAATTCTCATAAGATGTGTGTTGCATTGTAATTGCATTGTATTATTTCATTCTTAGAATTTATTGACACAATAAACAGTTTAGTGACTTGATGAGATCTGTCTTGCATTCTATCATTTTGTCAGAGAATCTTGAAAAACTGAGATCTGTGCCAATCGATTTCAGTAGCAAGCCACAATTTAAGTTTGTGATAAAAAATCAGGAAGTTGGTAATTTCATTTTTCCAGGCCGGAAAAATTTCCAGGCAAATATTTCCGAGCGCTGCCTGGGAACGAGGTTGATAAGCAAAATGGC
>CAXHUQ010001206.1:0-11862 GCA_964020085.1 Micromussa lordhowensis
AGTTCACAGAGACTCAAGTGTTCCGTACTCGAAACTGGGCATGTCAGATTCCAATTCAGAGCCTGGAACTGAGACAGAGAATGAGACGGGTACACACTCGTCAGCTATAGCCGGTAATGTCACTTCAACCACAAGCACTGTAGATGACACGATTCCAGTCTATTCCTCTCGGAAGCGGAACTCAAACACTCTCCAAGGTGACGAGGAAGGGCCGGCTCCTATGAATGTGGAAACCAGTCTGAGGAGTGTGTGTAGCAATGAGAGCAGTGCCGATACTCGTGCCAGCGACGGAGGGAATGATGCAGACTCTGAATCTAACAATGGAGAAGACCCGCTTGACCGGTTGAGTGAGTTTGAGGAGACCAATGAGTCAACGTTTGAGTCCCCAGCCTCTCCTTCCATCCCTGACAGCGATGACCATTCCTCTACTCCAAACCTCCTGTATGGAACCAGGACGCTCACTAATCCAATTCTAAACCACACCCATCACTCTCCCCCCTCTGAAGTACCCATTTTATCCGAGAGAAAAGAGTGGGTATACTTGTGTGATCCGTATCCCAAGCATTCTAGTCTAGACCCACCGTCCATTCTTAACCCCCAACCATGCAAGCAAGTGGCTCAGCTAATCTCAAAATTTGAGAGTGTAGAATCGCTAGTTTCTAACACGAGCACCTCCCACTTAACAAACGAGCGGCCACTCTACCCACCCCCTGCTCAATCACTGATTGGCGACTCGACTAGTGTTGTGGACACTGGTTCCAGACCACTGGAGGTACCACTGCACATCAGGAGGCCAGTAAGGATAGGTGACAAGGTGTCGGGGAGCTACTCACCGAGGCTTACAGAAGAAGCATGGAGAAATGGTGAGAACTATTATAAAATGTGTTTGTGTAGGGTCCTCGTCCAGTGTAGGGGGAGGGGCTCTATCAATTCACAGGCAGTTTGTATAGTCAAGTGCTTACAAAGAATTCGGGAACCTGTACCCGCAGTGCCATATTGCAATCTTGAGGTCACTATTGATGCTTTTTCTAGCTATGTGAACCCCAATTTCAGTTTACAATTGTTCTTCCTGCCACTCCCCTCCTTCATGATTTAACCAATAGATGTTGTGGTTACACGAATGTTCATTACTGAACTCACTCTCTATGCTCCAGGTAGTGGCAAGGGCCTGTCCGGCTCACTGGATGAGGTAGGGAGCCACACTCTGGTACGCCACTACTTTGAGAATGTGAGTAGATCACTGACCAATCACAATAGAAGGAGCACTACAGAGCTGGAGGATAGTGGATTCCAGGTGTGTGGGGTGTGTTGGGTGTGAAGGCATGTGGATGGATGTAGGATGGGAGGTGTGAATGAGGAGGTGGTCCCCCACTATATGACCATACATTATTATGTACAATAACCACAGAGTGCTCAGCCTTTGTGTTACGTGTCTTGCTCTGTTTGCCCACACAGAGTCCCCAGTCCGGTGTGCAGGTGTGTGAGACGTGAGGAGATTGGGACACTTTGTAGCATTACTAACCAACTGTCTTTCTTTATACATATACTCACCAAATGTCAATTTATATAGTAGCTAGTTAATAATTTATTTGCCCTCTCTCTCTCAATCCTCTATGTGTATGTCAAGTATTCTTTCACCGATGAATAATAATTATTACACTTACTGAGGATGTACTCAAGTACAGTCATATCATTGAAAGTGATCCATACACGCAGTCTCATTATGAAGTATGTACATTCAATTACTGACTGCACACACCAGCTATTACAAGTGACAGATTTATAATTCTGCTGCAAAAGTTAAAATTGACAATATCTCCTGTTGCTAAGTAATTTTACAAACATTGATCCATCTACTCCTCCCTCACAAGTACAGACGAGTCCTGGGTGTGGCTAGGTGAGTCTGTAGCATTCTTGTCTATCACTTCTGATGAGCCATCCACCTCTTCAAAACTTCTTGCAGGTGACTCAGTTACTTCTCTATTCTCTTCCAGCGTGTCTTTATCTTCTAATCTACACTGTTCAGTAAATCGCTGTTCTAGTGACTCTTCATCGATCAGCTCTTGTTCCCTCAGTTCTTGCTCCTCTTGCGCTCTCTCACTGGAGGTTACTTCCATCGAGGTCACATTTGGAGAGTCAGTGGCAGCTAGGGTAGCCAGTTGTTTCAAGGTAGGGACGGTCTGTAATGGAGTAGTCTGCTCTTCAGAGGGTGACCCAGGCTGTACTTCACATGGTGTACTAGATGCTGGAGCCGGAGGACTATCGGAGTCAACTTCTTGTGTCTGCTTGTCGGTTGGCAAAGTTGCTACTCTTGTATCTGTATTCTCATGAAGAGTTTTGGTTGCTATGGTAACAAGAGAGTCACAATTTGACTCGGCTACAGTTTGAGCTACTAATGAAGAAGAAATTGGAGATGTTGGTTGTTGAGTGGCAATACTAGGTACCTGTGAAGTGATCATATTCTCTGATCCAAGATCATGACTGGAGCTTTCGTTTAATTCTTTACTTGTGCTATCAAATTGTTCTGAATTTGCTACAACTACTTCACTGATGGTTGTACTTTCTATGAAAGCACTTTCTTTCGCAGTAGGTTCTAATAAAGTGGGTGTACTAATCATTTCATTCTCACTACTCTCCCCCGAAGCGTCTCTGTCTTCAGTTGTCAATGGCCCAGCAGAGAGATGGCTCCAGTTATCTTTGAGAGAAACCTCTTCATCCACACCAGATCCGTTATTCCTGTCTGCGATGTCGGGTGCTTTATAGTCCAGAGAAGATGAGCTACCACTTTTGGAGGAGTCTTCCCGCAGCTTTCGCTCAAGTTCGTTTTGTCTTCTCTCTCTCTCCTTCTGTCGCTTCTTACGCTCTCTCCGAAGTTGTGTCGGTGTCTTCTTCTTTCTGATTATGGGAGAAGAGGGTGGTTCAAGGTCCACTGCTGTGTTTGTATCAGTGGGTGTGGCTGGTGGGAGGGGCATTGGTGGGGGACCTGTGAGAGGAGAATCGTTATTATACTTTGTGAAAAAAAAGAAGAGTGATTAATTACCAACACTCACCTTCACCTGTAATTGGGTTATATAGGAACTGCAAGGAAGAGAAATAGTGGAATAGTGAATCCGTCAATTCATATAATACTGCTTGTACTCTAGTGCATGCCTATGTAATATACATGTGACAAATCTATAGCAGTTGACTATATAATTCAGAAGTACACTCACCACTCCCTGCATCTTGAGTGAATCTCTCACACGGGATTGCTTCAGAATCAGTTCGGCTGCTGATAGCTTCTTCTCACTCTGTTGGCTAGCATCCTCTTCTGTCTGTTCTTTCTCTGACAGCTGATTCTCTTCTTTGATCTCTTCTGTTTTTGCGACCTCTGTCTTTGAAGCATGGGAACTTGATTTATCTTTCTTTACCTTTGGCTCAGTTCGTGTAGTAGGTCTACTTTCAGTTTCAATTCTAGCATATCTGTTGTCCTGCTCAGTTCTAGAAGATTTGCTTTCTGATTCAGTTCTAGCAGGTCTACTTTCTGATTCAATTTTAATAGGTCTCCTTTCAGCTACTTCAGCATGCTTCGCCACCTGCTCATTCACAGGAGCTCTTTGCTGGGGCCTTTGAACATTTGTCTGTGTGCTCAGTTGCTTGCTAGGCTGTACTTGCTGTTCAGCAGTTTCTTTGTTGCTTGCCGGTTCATTCTTCTGGGGTCTGTCTTTTGACTTGGCTGACGTCGTGTCCACATCTTGATTTGTCTCAGCAGAGGTACTGTTGTTTGTGTTGGAGTTGGAGGTGTCAGACTTGACTGAGTGGGCGGGGGAGCTGTTAGTCTCGCTGACCAAGGAGGAGCTGAAGTGATGGCTGCCGAGATTGGTGATGGAAAAGGAGAGACGGTGTTTGCTCATTTCAATGGCTTCCCCAGGATTCTCCTCCCACTCAGTGTACAGATGTCTCACATTGTTTACTGCACGGTGAAGCGAGTCAGTGTTATCACACAGACAATCAAAACAAACAGCTGTGAGATGTGACTCATGCATTGTTCAACTTGCATGCTTTTGAGCCCTCAAGTATGCTTTACTATTTGCTACTGTATAGAGAGTTGAAAGTTCATATACAATGAGAACGAGTATAGTATTCTAAAAATTATACAATAAAATCGTCACTATGGTCCACTAATCATGACTACTATATGTAAAAGTGTCTCTATTAACTGACCTTTCCCAAATCCCATTATGTGTGGTAAAATATCATCAGGGTCGGCCTGGAAGCGTGTGATTGTACCAATTTCTTCGTCCACTCTTCGATCAGTCACAAATTGCTGCAATGAGAGTAGTCGTGTGATCAAATTTTGTCTTCATGAGCAGCTATAACCCAAATGGCACACAACAAAAAATAGTCACCCTATTGTCAAAATCTCTTGCATACAACAAGAGTATAGTCTAAGAACCTCAGTGTAAAGTTTCAAATGAGTTGCATGTCTGCAAATACTAGTAGACTAAAGACCAAATCATCAGTGTCCAGGTAGTCATCACATTACCTTGATTTGCTGTTTCAACTCTGTTATCTGAGCAGCTTCAAGTAGGTTCACTTGCTCTGCAGCCTGCTTTAGATAGGCAGCTGTATTCTTCCGTCTCTCCAGAATAGTTGCTACACACGCAACAGAGACAAGATTACGAAAATGCTTGAGCTATAGCTAGTAATCTCTGCACAAAATTAGTCTGCTATGACTAACTCAACTATATGCAAGTTAATGTGCATGAAGGCACATGGAAACACTGTGGTGGTATGCAGGTTAAGGTGAATTTAGTCACAACTTTACTTTAATAGTTTACCTGCACTTTCGCTGACATTCGTCAACTCTTGTCTAAGATCTCTCTCTCTCGTATCAATATGTTGTCGCAGGCTGCAGAACACTTCATGCAACTGACTCTGCCCCTTGTGACATTTCTGCAAATGGCAAAATATTCAACAATCTTGCATACACTACCTATAGCTGGCCCTTGTGCCTCCAAGTTTTAATTTTTTTGCTGAAATCAGACTTAAAATACTATAGGTAACCACTTTGGAGTGTACACGCTCACTCTCAAATACTGAAGTGTACACTTGAAGGCTCTGGGTTCTGCTAGTATATAGCTAAGGTGGTGTGTGTATACAGTTTGTCTATACCTCTGATAACATGCCCTCGTACTTCACAAGAGATACTTCACAGCGGTGTAAGTCTTTCAAGAGTCTGCGAAGCTTCTGGTCAGAAATGAGATTGCTTAGACTGCCCACAGAAGAGGTTCTCATGTGAGACACCGTCTCTTCTGCAAAGAGCACATACACAGCATCAAATATGAGATCCTCTCGTAATCTTTACAGCTAGTATATTATGGTAGTCTCTGATAAAGACTAATACTCTGCGTATTAAGGGGCAAGTAACCTCTCTACAAAGGACAGCAATAAAATTCACATAGTCTATAGTACAAACCTTCAAAAGAATAACCTCTCTACAATGGACACACAGACTATACTTCAAAGCTCATTGTACTCACTGTTGTCTTTCTGCGCGTTACTAGTTTGCTCTTGTTTACTGCTCTTTTGTGGCTTCTCTTCTAAAGTGAATGTTCTTTTCTCTGTTGATGAGAGTCCTGGTGTCTGACAGTCACCTGACGTGGTATCATAGCCACTCTCAGGTGAAGTCTTATTACCTCTGTCTTCAAGCTCAAGTCTTGCTTGCCGCATCCGTATTCTCTGCCTTGCTCGTTTTGAGGGGCGGTGTTTGACCCGTGAATCAAAGTTATACTCATGAATAAAGCTGCCGATAAATTTCGATCTTGCTGGTTGATTCAGAAATTGAGTATAGGATGGGGAGGAGACTCTACTTGTCGAAGGAGAGCTAACTTTGCGTGGTGGTCCCATCTCACTCTTGGTATGGAATTGAGACCGTGATGGAAAGGTGTTTGATTCCATGTTCTGTGCAAAAATTGATACGCAGTGTGCTAGCATCCCTTGATATCAAATCGGTAAAAAAAGTTATATGGCTTTTGTTATCCCCCCTATAAAGTACACTCAATAATATCAGAACCCATGGTGTGACCACAGTGGTAGGTGGCAGATCAGGCCACTACTATCACAGGTCATATGTCATATGCACAGCATGCTTTGATAAAGGGCACAACAGCTGGAAGCAAATTCTTTGTCTAGCCTCAACCCACCCACACAAAGCGATTGTGTTATGGTACAAGTGTGTGGTTAGAAGGTTCCCATGAGGTTGCCTGGAGCTGTTTATGAATGGAGCTACCAGCACTGGCCCATTATCTTGTTCATACACAATGACAAATGCTTTGATCTGGTACAAAGATAACCTCATCATGGTTTAGTGGTACGCCTCTGCCTCATACCACTGAGGCAGCTGACACAACAATAGGTAATTGTTTCCATCCCAATAAAGCAAACTCTTTACCTCAACTGCCCTTGCTGTGTTACCGAACAACAAGCACATTACACCACAAGAAGTGGATGTAGGTACTCGCTCATTGCTTTAATTTTCAAGCAAAAGTGATTCTTATAGCTTCTGAGGATTCAACTTGACTTGCTTGGTTTCTCAATTTATTGCCCGTAACAAACAACTCAATTGCTTAATCAGGCCACCAGACCCATACAGCTGTTGTGATAAAGAACATATGCTCAAATTATAACATGCAGCTGTTGCTAAGCAACCATAGCCTACGTAACCCATGGTGCATAAATATACTTCACTTTGTAGTTTGCCGGCCAAGATCAAAGGCTTCACAATCATGTAAGACTATAATATTATTGTGTCAAAGCTAGAGATTACTTTAACCCCCACTACAGTGTTTTATAACCACCGACTTACTGAGAATTTGCAGGTAGACAGTTGTGCATAAAATCATGGTTCACTTAGCTAGCTCATCTATGGCTAGCTTGACACAGGAAGAGCTTCCAACACCCTGCATTTAATGCCTATTATTGCATTTTGAATGCCCCATCAAAAGTCAGTACAGAAGGTAGCTCATTTCCACTCACTTGTGCAACAAACTGCTGGTTACAAGGCGGCGAGTACTGAGAGGATGAGCAGCTATTTGGGTTGCTTCTTGGTCTTCAATTATCAGATCTTCTTGCCAGCAGAATTTTTTATTCCACAATAGTTTGGATTTGCAGCTGGAGAGTCAAACTATGACGTGCAGAGCGTGCGAGGGTGAACTAAAACTAACCAAATTTCAACAATGGTCTCATTTTTACAAAGGGCCGTTGTCGGCAAACAAAAGAGACGTCATGCGCATGCCCCCTGGAAGTTGACCTTTGAACTTTTGCGGTGGCCATTAATCCTTTGTGCACGAAATAATGACAACCACAAACATCTGTTCCTAGCCTAGCCTAGCCAGTGACTTTAAAATATTTAGTAGGTACTCGATCGAAGTAGCAAGACTTCACACTTTCAAAAAATCCTCGACTATGGAGCAGCTATATGAACAAGCTCAAAGGTTTGCTACTAGTCTATTTGATATCAATCGAGAATTCTCTGTTTTTCTATTAGTTATCATAGATTAGTGTCAATATGATTCAACACTCTTTACATGTAGATCGTTGTCAGAGAATCAACGTCTAGTCCACGAGCTCGTGTCCGGACTGAGTGCCAATGAAACAGGTAGGTGTGGAAAGGAGTGCTTGTGGATGTACGTATGTCTTAGAAACAAATTAAAAGGAAGTAGATTTAATGATCTTTACCAGAAAATCTACTCTATCTTTCTGATGACCTTGCCGGTGTATTGGGTAATAAGAAATTTGTTTGTCTCTTGATTGATTGTCTCTCCCGATACTATTGTCTCTCCTGTTACTGTTCTTTGTCTGATTTGCCCCTATTGTTGCCTAGTCTACACAATCTTAATTAATTAACCCTAACAATCCTTATTTTAATAGTACACTATGCTAGGGTTTCCAACATGAAAAATCAACTTTTACAAAATTGTTCAACGAAGGTTTCTCTGCACTATACTAATGAAAAGAAGCTGAGAACTCAACTTGGAGCTCATAAAACCCTTTGGTTGAAGTGCTGCAGAATTGTCATTTTTACGTACTATGGTAGTGGTAGCCAGATGGTCAGAAGCATCCAAATTTACTCATAGCTTGTACGCAGGTAGACTACCTCTACTACTTCCAGAAAATACTATGAGGCTTCAGATGTGCACTAACCAGACACCCTGGGAGCACTTATACTGATACCGCTGATTTTCCATTGATTTTTGCTGTTATAAAGTGCCTAGGAAGTGGTGGTGGTAGCCAGATGGTCAAAAGCATCCAAACTAGCTTATACCTTGGTTATAGGTAGACTGCCTCTAAGACTTCCAGAAAATACTATGAGGTTTCAGATGTGCAGTAACCTGAGACCCTGGGAGCACTAATACTGACATACTGATTTTACACAGATTTTAGCTGACTTTAGCACTCCGTACTATGGTGGTTCTAGCCAGATATACATCAAACTCGACATGATTACTCTCTCTGGCACAAGTACTCATTGTGTAGTGGACACCATAGCTTCTTGTTAGAATTTGAAACAGTTATGTCGAAATTTCTGACTCGCTGGGTGTTTATAGAGAACATTTATTGGTTTGCAGGGACTTCAAGAGCTGCAACTTTTCCATAAGAGGGTTATATGACCTATAATTTGAGTTTTAAGCTTTCCTCCATAGGTACATTGCACAGGTACCTTCATTGAGCCATTTTGTGAAAGTTGATTTTTCATGTTGGAAACCCTATCTATGCTGACTGTAGCATCTACTAGTCTAGCTTTAGTTTCAACAATGGTTGTATAGAAATTGCTTTTGCACGTACAATGGCCAACATCTACACAGTATGATTCACACACACAAACACAGCACAGACACGCACACACACACACACCCACACACGCACACACACACACACACACGCATACAAACAGTAACTGAGTCTAGAATATGGGATGGGCTCCAACAGCTGGAGCAAGATTGCCACAGACTCCAAATCTTTGCTCAGAAACAACCACCAACTCTGAGACAAGATGCTAAGGAGTGAGTTGCTGTGAGCAGTGCAGCCTATTACCAACTTGCTAATTAGTTGGTCAAACTGATCAATTGAAGATCTCTTTGAGCATTATGATATAATTATAAGATGGTTAGCTGGGGAATCAAGCAAAAGGTAGCATCATTATGCTGCGTCCTATTCTATATGATATGAAGTGTGTGTTAGGTAACATTGTATTACTGTTTGGTCATAGTCGAGTGGATCAGTTGAAGGCAGACTTCCAGCAGATTCAACATGCCTACCAGTCATACAAGCAGAGGAAGTCAGCAGCTGTAAGTGAAGCAAGACTAGAGCCAGCTGCCATGCTTTATTAAAACACTTATATTGCATGTACAAAGTCTGTGGTTAGGAACTGAATGTCTTTACATTGCCCACCGGGGTGGCTATGTTTGCTATTCAGCCCTTTCATGTAATCAGTCTGCTTGTATTGCGGGGATGTCACCTGACCAGGTGCTCCACCCTGTTTTGGAGCACCTGCTTAGGTTTCAAGTGTTGGTTACATGTACAGTATCGTGTCCCTGGTGACAGCTCTTGAAGGGAATACAGGCTGTGCAATTAATTTTTCAGTTCTTTATCACAACATGAGGAGCTCACCTTGAGCTACTGAATACAACCTTTCTTTTCTAAACTGCTAGCTGAGTAAAACATCTGATTTTGAGAAGAAACCACACGGTCTATAGCCTTGGAAAAATGGGTTGGAAAATGAGTTGTGAGTTGAGCACACCATCTGAAAGAGCTCACTTTGAGCAACTGAATGCAACTTTTCTTTTCAAAATTGGACATTTATAACTCGTGTTATGGCATAAAATATCCAACTACAAAATTAGTGTACAACAGACTATTACATACGTATAAGGGTGTGCTCCTAACCTTGCACCAAACATGTAACCCTTCTCGAATTTATTTCTTGTGATAAGTCTGAATAACATTTCATATGTGTATCAACAGGAGCAAGAGCTGAGACAGAGAGAGGAACTACTCTCAAGAAGGTTCACCACTAATGTAAGTCAGTCCATGTCTGTGTGTGTGTGTGTGTGTGTGTGTGTGTGTGTGTGTGTGTGTGTGTGTGTGTGTGTGTGTGTGTGTGTGTGTGTGTGTGTGTGTGTGTGTGTGTGTGGGTGGGTGTTGGGGGTAAGTGGAATGTTTATTATGTAATGAATCAAAGCCTGGTAAGTTGAGCCCTACTTTGTTTGTCTATTGCGAGCTGCATGTAAAGTAAATATTGAAAGTGTTCTTTACCATTGTGTAGCCAGACATGATATATCTGGTAAAGGATCATCACATTTACCAGTAAATTACCTTCCTCAGTAACTCAATTAGCACTGACATACCAGCCATTCTCCAGGTGGTTGTGGTCATTAGAAACCTCACAGTTGACTGTCTCAATCAATACCTTGTTTTTCCTGCTATCGCTAGTGATTATCCTGCATATTGTGTCTTCTCCGTGATTACATTAGTCTACCCTCTCATGCTATCAAGCTGATTATGGTCTGTGATGTTTTTTAAGTGTCTCTACTATTTACCCTGCACAGAGGCTTTGTAGCAACATGTTTGTTCACTTTGTTCTTGGCCGTCCAAGTTTGCTAATGGGATTATCTTTATTGTAGGCTTTCTTTCACTTAATTAATTAGTGTGTACATGTTTACAAGTTAACTTGTCATTCAAAATGAAAACACTTGTTGTGGTCATGTACAGGTGTAGTCACAACAGGTGGGAATTCCCCCTATCAGTGTCAATTGATGATGTCAATATTTTGATAGCTACAAGATGAATGTGTTGGTGCAAACTTACTCTGTGTAGTATTTTTCACATGTTATTGTTTGAATCCATCTTAGAGGAGTCTGTTGCATTTTCAATGTGACGTTCACATTACGTTAGACCCAGCAACCTGATTACGTACGTTTCGGTAGAATCCATTTTGTTTATATTGCATGACGTGTCCATATGTCCTCCCCGTGTAGTTGAAACTAACAGTTGCTATGCTGACCTGGTACAGCTGTGTTTATACCCCTACAAGAACTAGCGTGGGTGAACCTGCAGTCGTAAGCATTTGCAATCCTAGGGGGGGGGTGTTAGTTCGAGGGTTTCGGATTGACTCATCAACCGTTAATCGTCTCTGCGTATGGATGTACTGTGTTTATTTTTCTCAAAAAACCACAAGTAATTGTACGATTTATCGGCTCATTGGTTCGGACACAACACTGGTAATTGCCTGGAGAGTGGGCTGATTAGCGCGGTACACTCTGCCGTCCTCAGCTCATGAGATGACGTACAACATCACAATTACAATTACATTCATAACCAGCAAAAAAAATACCAGATTTTATTACTGCAAGGGTTGTGGCCACTGACCCTTACAGGGCCATGTTCACATACGAGTGTGGACACTCTCCTCCCTGTCAGGTGAGGCACTAGCTACCTTCCTCTGTGTCTATCGATGTGGTAGACCAGGATACAGTGTAGGATATGGCTCATGCAATCCACTACTAGGCTTGCACAAGTTACCAGTACTTACAGTTTCTTACACATTGCCTGTAAACATGTCTACCTGATCTGTCCTGTATTACACAATGTGTATACAGCACTTAGTGTGGAGTTATTTTTAGTACCATGTAGGGCTATTTTTAGCGCTCCCAAGACATCATCTATAGGACAGCAGAGAATACCTGACAGGAACCAACCAATGAAACTATTGATATGGTCTTTCAATGTTTAGTGTCCGTAGCAATATCCACTTGAGCTGATGTTAAGTTCAGTTCGGTGTTATGGTTCATTCACAGCCTTGCACTGAATGAGGATGATCAC
>CAXHUQ010001207.1:0-12644 GCA_964020085.1 Micromussa lordhowensis
ATTCTATCACTTGGTCATGTTACTAAGTCTTACCACTTGCAGTAAATGGTGGCAGTGCCGTCGGAGCCACTACGATCGGCTCAGGAGGTGGAGGAGTAGGGCAGCTGTCATAGTTACATCCTTTTAGCTCAAGGAACGACCCAGAACACGGCCTATTTACGCAACTCCTTCTTCGGATCATGAATCCACCCCCACAGGGGCGTGAGCATGGTCCCCATGCACCCCAAGGCCCGTATCCAGCACCAGTACCAAGTGCACTTGGACAAGATCCACGATTACAACTTTTTATTTCTTTGTTGGAGCCAGCACAAGGTACAATTTCAGAAGAGCAGGTCCTTGTTCTTGTCTGAATGCCCTTGAATCCACAAGTTGCTGTGCATTCAGACCAGCTTCCCCAAGGCCCCCATTGTCCAACAGCATTAAGACAGAGAGGTGTTTGGACACAGTCTCTCTCTTGTGTGTCAGCTCCATCGCACACACCCCCAACACAATCCCTTGTACTTGTCTGGGTCCCAGCCCCACACTTCTCCGAGCAGCTGCCCCAGTCCGACCATTCGGTCCATACTCCAGGACAAGGGATCCCTGCATTGCATGTACGCGTATCAGTACTACTTCCAGGGCATGATCCTGTTCCAATGCAGCTCCTTGTTCGTTGCTGCTCTCCCATACCACACGTCACAGAGCATGTACTCCAGCTGCTCCACGAGCTCCATCTGGGACATTGCACATTGGTGTTGCATGGACGGGTCTGTGAGCTTCTACCGGCACAGCTGTTGCCGCCAATGCAGGTCCGGGTGCGTCTTTGATTCCCTGAGCCACAGGTGACTGAGCATGCACTCCAGTTGCTCCATGAGCTCCATCTCGGACATTGCACATTTGTGTTGCAGGAACGGGTCTCTGAGCTGCTACCGGTACAGCTGTTACCACCCAGGCAGGTCCGAGTGCGTCTTTGACTCCCAGAACCGCAGGTAACAGAGCAAGAAGACCACTGAGTCCAAGCACTCCACCTTGCTGTGAACATGTTATGATAAAAGTTCAGAGTTGTGAGCATGTGTAATAAAATTTAGGTTGCTATGGAGATAAGTGGTAAATTGAGGTGGGTGTTTGTTTAATCTGTACTATTTTTAAGGAACAAAGGCAGGGCAGAAGTGCCAATTTGTATAAGTACATGATTAAAGTTTTGAGTACAAGCATAAATTAGGCAGTAACCATTGGTTACGGTTACCTTGTTGACTGCCGCTGCAGTAGAGAGCTAGAGCATGCTGCAAGTCCTCATTGGAGAGTGACTCTCGTTGGCCAAGTTCTCTCAGTCGCACACTGGAGGAGAGAGGCTGAATTGTGGGTTGTCCATTTCTGCTGAATGCATACGCACTGTAGTGCATCAATGACCTGAAGTCATATGCAATGCTGTTTGTGGTGGCCTCTGAATACGTCACCTTTTCAAAATTAACGGCCACTCCTATTAAGAGAAGAGTGTGGTCAGTTGTGCTACTCCTGTGTCAGACGATATAAAACTCACTACGATCCATGTTCTGAAAGTTTACTCTTATGTAGTTGTCTCTGTCTGGTCTGCTCTGTTCGTGCCACCTGCCCAGCGCATGGAAGATCTCATGCAGGACAATTCCTCTATGATCACAACCGTTGCCAATGGAGATTTCTTGGGGACTTCCAATACGGCCAATATAAGAGTAACAGCTGTAAAAACAAATGACCACATATTATAGTATTACTAATGCAGGCACTCACTCAGTGACTACGCACTTACCCACTGCCTCTGATGAAGCGGACATAGTCTCTTTGCGTAGTTCTTGGAACAAAGTTAATGCAAGTATTTCCTTCGTACTCAGCTATTGCAGAATTGATCACACTCCTTGCAGAAGATCCTAGCAAGTTAAAAGTTTATATTAAACGCAATTACATGTACTTATTTTACTATTAATTAAGAGGTAAAGGTAGTTGTAGATATTTTGTCACTTACCTATGTTTGATGAGATAACATAAGGGACGACTGCATTTGGCCACATAGCTCTGCTGACTTTGACCACAGCTCTCTTCTCGATACCACCTTCTCTCTCAGACTCCTGCTGTTTCTCCCTCAACTCTATGATGGCTTTTCTCTGCTCGGGAGTGAGAAGAATGTCTCCTCCATACAGCTTGTCTCTTATCTCCTTTGGGAGCTCTGAGAAAAAAGCAACAGATCACAACTGGCTAGGTGGCTACATGCAAGGTTTCTGGCATGGCTATTCAATGGCTACTACTCTTACTTGAATTGATGTACTCCTCATCTCTATGCTCTTCATTCAGTCCACTGCCACTCAGCTCCAGTTTATCCACCTCACTAATCTCTGTGTTGTCTTCTGACACCACACTCACTGGTCCAGCCTGCAAGATGTCCACCTGCAGCTGCACAAGGAACAGCAACAGAACCACTGCTATCTTCATAGCCACTTTTTCTGCAACTTTTGGAGAGATTTGAAGAGTTTGGAGAGGCTTTGAAGATTGAATGCGATTTCAGGTCGGGGCCAACTCGGGTTTTATAGTCTAAGTTTGTTTGCTAGAGGGCGTGGCTAAGCTCAGCCTTTAGCGTTTACCGCCCACGCAAACTTCATTACTAGTGATTCTCTGTGTTGCATCCTCGTGGGTGGTTGCACGCCCCCCATGGAGGAAGATCATGTTACCGATGATATTCAGCCAAAAATATTGATGATGTTTAATGTGGAAATTGAAGGTAATTAGTACTCGGGAATTGGAGCCAATAGAGTTCAGGAATTTCTGGTTCCCTTCCTTTTCCCTGGCTCTTGTCAGGTTCAAGGGCGCGCACCTCAATGGTGGTTGAATGAGGTATGCCCATGACATATGCAAACAACCAACAAAATGCATACATAAGCTGTTGGTTTGATTTTTATCATATGAGGTGTCTGGCAACCGAATCCAGCAATACATCGAACTTTGATATAATTATCCCACTCACTTAGGTAATACGGATTGTCGGATCACGTTCTGATTGGCCCGCACACCAAAATAGGAAGTTTTGATAAGGAAAAGCAACCTCAACAGGTACACCATCTGTTGCTGGCATTTTCCCATAATACTCTTTCACAATCAAAATATTGTGTGATCATTATCATACACTGTCCACACACACACACACCCAGACACCCACTGCCCCCTCATACTATATATAGTTGTACATGCACCATTACTATTGTCCTCCTCGGAGAAGAGTAAACGCGCTTTGAATATTATTGTCTGTCTCAGTGAGTATTTACAACCATAATAGGCCACCTGTACTCAGGGCGGAAAAGCCACAAACGCACTCCCACTCTAAAGACAGCCGATCAGTGAGTCCCTTATCCCATATCTACAAATTACGCATAGACATGGTGTGAAAGGTGGTCCTACCCTACAGCTGTCCAGCCAAGCCTATAATTACCACACTGTGAATGAAAGGCCTTTGCTTGTCATGACTTCATATTTCCTGAGTCCTGTCTGTTGTCAGTAGCTACCTGTTTTCATACAGCAGGGGTTGAGAGCCAAGTTCCTGTGACTAGCCAATGGGCTCTTTGAGGAGCCATAGGAATTTTATTGGTGTTTAGACAACGTCAGCCGATAAAAGCTAAGTACGCAAAAGGTTACAAATTTTGTTTATAACTTTAAAAAGATACCAAAGTGTCTGATATGTGAGCAAAAAAGTAAATTTTGTGACCAGCACAAAGTCTATAGAAATTGTATTATTAAATGATGTGAGGTGCTATAAATAGTTTGTTGTCAGGAATGTGGACAAAGCAACCACTAGAGAGACACCAAGGCTCCAGCAGTGAGATAAGCCAGCTGCTCCGTTTCCACCTGCAGCCTGTGGTATCGATGTCGATTCAGTCGTTGATTCCTCTATTGCCTGTCGTAGTAGTCACATCTTGTGCTGAGATAGAGTCTCGGAAAGTCTGGAGGTTGACAATCTCATAGACATCCATGACAAAATATCCTGATACATATGCTCCAATTCCATTCCGGCAGGTGTCGGAGCGAACATACTGGTAGTCAGACCGACGATTGGAACCAGATATACAGTAACCAGTGGACAGAGCAAATAATCGATAAGAGTACTGCTGAGCAGCTGTGGCACACTTGCGTATGGGGTTGGTACGTGTGGTTGGGTTGTCAGATAGCTCAGGGGTTAAATTTTCCATGAGTCCCAGAGCTCGGGAGAACCTGTTGACAAAGTAGCAGCCCACATGCTGCAGACCTGTGTAGAAGGAGAGCATGGTAAGTACTATACCTGAAGCACATAATATTATGATGCAAAAATTGGCTCCTTGGAAACCTAAGTACACTAAAAATAGCCTATGAAATTTTCACCTACAGAGTATTTCAGCTGTTAAATTTTCACTTTTGACATTGGCCAAAGATGGTATTGGTTGTTACACATGGAGATAAATTCGTCTACATGCTCTAGAAATAAAAATTTTCCTACATTCAAAATTTTCCGTTCTATGGATATGGAGGATGTGTACTTATTAAGGATAACAACTTCTTAATGATGTGTATCTCATGAGCAGTGTAGCGCTTGCTCACCTCTCAGCTCCGGCTCAGGATTACAGTCCTGTGTATTACATGCCTCCTCCTGGCTCTCACAGTCGGCACGCCACACTGCCGTGTTCGGAACCTCCTCCCGCCCCCACACTCACGGGTACACTCACTCCACTCCCCCCACTCACCAGTGCTCGTCACAGCTGTAATAATTAAATCAGAACACTTACATCGATGCACCTTAACCACAGCTATGTTCTTCCTAAGTGACCAGTAATAATTGCCCACCTACTCACTGCAAATGATAGGCTTCCTACATCCTCTAATGGCTACCACAGGTCATATATATCAAATAACTATACACACAGTAATGTTTGCTTGGGTGATAAAATTTGAGTTTTTAAAGTGATGACCCTGTGCCAGGTTTATGGTAAGGTGTCATTAATGACAAAAGCTACAAAACAGTGTGCACTCACGTCTCTGAACGCAGGGCACGTTGGAGTTGCAGTACTGGAGCTGGACACTGGATCCAGGACAAGTGTTTCCATTCTGACAAGACCTGCGTCTGATTCTGGTTCCACCCTGACATGTGGCACTGCATGTGGACCAGCTACTCCAACTGCTCTAAGTGGCAGCTGCAGGAAGAAGAGGGAGACATAGACATTAACAGTAAGTATAATAGGCTCTTACAGCAATTGTACACAGTAGAATGAGCTAGCTACGCAGCTTGAAAGTTTTACAGAATAGCTAAGAATTTCTCGAAATTTGAGAAAAGGACTTGTATTGTCCAGACAATGTTTGCAGTAAGATGTTCAGTGACTCACGTTGTGGGCACAGCTGTGTGTTACAGTCTCTGAACTCAGCATTACGTCCAACACAGTTGTCACCATTCACACATCTCCTCGATCTTTGTTGCCTTCCACCACCGCAGCTAGCTGAGCATGCACTCCAGGTTGACCAAGCTGACCAGTATGACGGGGCTGTGTACAAACACATTGGTATGTGGATGTAAAAGCTTGGCTCTTACACGTGATGTATTTACATGTTTACCTAGCTACTAACTTAACTACGTGTGCTTGTGAAATGGGTACAATGGCTTACACTTTGTTGCCTAGCTACAAGTGTGACTAATGGTGTGTGTGTGTGTGTGACTCACTCGGACAAGGGTTGGTGTTACATCTCTCCGTGTCAATATTGCTACCCAGACATGTTGTTCCTCCAATACACGTCCTTTCACGTGACCTTTGACCTCCATTACATGTGTGACTACAAGCTGACCACGCCCCCCACTGACTCCAGGAAGCCTCACCAGCATCTATGCACAATCACACATTGATCAAGTGCATAACCAGAGCAGCACACTAGCGTACACACTCACAGGAAGTGAGGGTTAAATTAAATATACTAGTGCAGTATTGCACTTGTTGGGAAAATCTTGGAAGTGTCAGGCACAATAAACAAATTGCAGTTCTAGGAATTTCAAACAGTAGCATTTAAAATATGCAAAACATGCTAGGCCTATTATCAGGGGCAGGCTACTGAATTTGTTTGTCATTGGTGAGGCTGGCAATGAAAATATCAACTATTACTCAGCTATCAGGTAAGGTAATTCATTATTGTCTGAACAAATTATGCTAAAACTGCGCTAACACATTCCGTCCATAACTAGAATCTTCCCTCTCAGCTTTCATTCACCTCAATTAGCCTAAAGGGAGCTCTGGCCACCGCTAAGCACCATATATTGAGGTTATGCAATTATGGATGAGCCAAACTTCCATTACACTAAAAGTACTAGTACATGGGGCATGTACTGGAGGAGTCAGTACAGAGTGCTACACTGCTTTCCTTTATTAAAGCACATGCTGTTGTTTTTATTTGAAAGGTAACATGATTATTCTTTACTAGCTAAAAAATACTTACAGCATTCTCCACTTACCATCACTGCAGTAGAGTGTTTTGACGTGGTCAATGTCATGGGCCGTGAACCCTGACCTCTGTCCAAGCTGGTTCAGTGAGATGGACCTGTCAAGAGGCTCGATGGTGGGTCGGCCATTACGGGTGAATGCATAGGCTCCATAGTGCATAATGGAGCGACTGTCGTAAGGAACACCTTGAGTGGTCACAAACGCTCGACTCACAATCTCAAAGTTACTCTCAACTCCTGTGTGTATGTGTGTGAGGGGGGGGGTTGACCAAAGTAGGATTTGCATATATGTAGAAACATCAAGGTCAGTCTAATACCATGAGCACAAGCACACAACATTGCTTAAGCCCATTCAATAAACTTACCTTGTGTACATGGCCTTACCCATAAACCACCCAACAGTTCTAGAGAAACTGTGTTTAATGTCTAGGGTCAACACAGCACAATGGCAGTGTTTGGTGTGTGGTGAAGGGCTCAGCCCTATGGGGGAGGTCACTATGGAACTGAATACTAGCCAAGGAGCAGTGTCCATTGTGTCTGGACAGCTGGCCAGCTCCTCAAACAGTCTCAGCTGTTTGTACTAGGAGGGGGGGAGCCAAGCAACATATGCACACACGCATGCATACACACACACACACACACCCACACACAAGTAAATGTCATTCAGGAAGGTTGTTTTAAGTTTGAGTCATGAAATTCTATGCTATATGCTAAGTAGGGTCTGTCCTAGCTTGCTAGGGAATTCTGAAAATAAATAAACATATCCGCAACATTAGGAAGTTGCATATTGCTGACTGTTTATAATAAACAGACAAGTTCCATGCAAAAACTTCCGACACACCTTCTTGTATGTTTCCCTCGTGATTCTTACGTATCTGTCTCTGTCTGGTCTGCTCTGTTCGTGCCACCTGCCCAGTGCATGAAACATCTCATGCATGACGATTCCCTTGAAGTCACAGCCCCTCCCAATGGAGATGTCCTGTGGACCTCCAGTGCGACCAATGTAAGAATAACAGCTGCAGAAATCAGACAGTCATGTGAACACTTGTAAACCTTGAGCCAATGAAAGTGTGAACCAAGCCAGTTTCAAAGAGAATTCACCATTCATATATCAGGCACATCAGGTGGAATTAGCAAAGTAATATCACAGGCTATGGTCAAACTCTTTTCCCATATCCCCATTACAGCTGGTAAGAATCACACTTAAATTAAACATACCCTGATCCCCTGAAGAATCTGACGTAATCTCTCTCGTTGCTGCGAGGTACAAACCGCACACAGGTCCGTGTGGCGTACTCATTGATGGCTTCCTGAATGGCTTGTCGGGCTGAGGAGGTCAGGCTAGAGTCCAACACATAGGGTACTCGTGCATTTTGCCAGAGGGATCGCTCATTTATGACAACTGCCCTTTGTGGCCCGCTGGGATCATTTGAATCTCTAATTGCTTCCATTGAAGATCTTTGCTCATTTGTCAGCCGGATGTCTGAAACACCTGGATATTCAAAAACAAGAGAGACCATTAAACAAATACTACTTGCACACTTGTTGAAACCAGCTGTAAGCTAGCTAGTCTAACTACTAACAAGTCTAGCTGGTACTTGCAAGATAGCTCACCATTGTTGATTTCATCTTCTGTCATTGTAAGCACATGGCCGACACTCAGAAGCAAACACACAGTTAAGAGAAGCTTCATGTTTTATTACTTGCTCGAATCAGCGTCTTGTCAATTGATGTTTATGCCACCTGGCTGCTGAGCTGCGCGACTTTTATTACAGAGCTAGCTGTGGCTTCGTCGTGACTAACGCCCCCTCACAGCGAGCCCACATAAACCTGATAGCGCAGCAGGTGCATCCCACGAAAACGCAGCGACTTATTGGGTATGCAAAGCGCGACATGCGCTTATTAGGAGACAGCTAGACTTAGAGATGGGGGTTTCAAAGTGCAAACCACAGAGTAATCTGAATGACTTAACGCACACATTGTAGTTGATTGAAGTAGATTATCCAAACTGAGCAAGAGTACAATTCGCACACAAAACACTCTGCACAGGGACTTATTGGGTATGCCGAGCGTTGCAGTGTGCTTATTAGGAGAGATCACAGCATAGCTAGGGATGGGGGTCATATTAATACTAAGCACAAAGCAAGGCAAAAATAATCTGAATGACTTAGTGTACAAAGAAGTACTGTACCTGAGCAAACGTACATTTGTTATGATTTTACAATAATCGCATACAAGAATACTTTCAGAGTCTATATGAAAACATACTGGGCATGCTCAGTCCACGTCTTCTTCCTCTTCTTCTTCGCTGCCTTCTTCACTCTCACTCTCGGGTATGTCGATCCCATGCTTGACAAAAAGAGCTTTGTATTTCTTCTCCTTCTGATCGTGATCGGCAAGTAATACACACAGATCTTCTGTCTCTTTCTCTAGAGTCTCATTTCGATCTTGGACCTCCTTCAGAGCCTTTTCCAGCTGTTGAATTCTCCGTTGGAGTGCCAAGTTATCTTCACCCTCCGTTGGCCCTTGTTGGGAATTCTTGAGCTGATCCTGTAGTGTTTTGACCTGTTCATCCAGTGAGGCACGGTACGTCTGAAGTGCTTCGTTCTCAGCCTGCAAGTTCAGGACCTGCTCTTGCTGCTTTGTGGTCTCGGCCCTCAACTTATCAACCTGGTCCGAGTGTGAAGCACGTAACGACTCCAACTCTTGCTGGAGCTGCTGAATGGTGACGTCTTTATTCACGACCTCCTGTCTCTGTGCATCTTGAAGCTTCTGTAAGGACACGATAGTGCTACGCAGTTGCTCTGCCTCGCCACTTTCATCTCCTCCCGATACCTTCTCCTTCAAGTCCGCATATACCGATACCTGTTCTCGCAGCGTCTGAATGGTGCTGGCTTGCTGTTGTAAGGTTGCCTTGTCTTCAGATCGGGTCTTCTCTAGTGCTTGATACTTCGCCCTCAATGCAGTCAACTCTTCGTCTTGGTCCCTGATCAAATCCTTGTACTGGTTGACAATCGAATCGTGATCTTCAATTGAAGTCGAGAGGTTCGTGTTAGATCCATTTGCAACAGGCTCTGAGCTCCTTGGTGGAGGAAGGCTAGAATCTAAAGCTCGTACAATGAGCTCTGATGATTGTTTGAAGAATACGGTAAAGGAATAGTCGAAACAGACTTCTTCCATATGGGAGGCTAACACTTGAGGGGTTTTGGCCGCTCGAGTGAACAGCTCAGAGCCAGAAATGAGCCCGAGGCAATCCTTAAACGCATCCTGTCCTATCCTGTGAGAGATAATCTGTCGTATTGTATCGGGTGAGTATTCTGATGGAGATCCATCATGATAAGCCAGACTGATCCCAAGCACCGTGGCACACAGACAGCGACTCATCTGGCCTAGCTCTGTCGAATAGCTGTGCTCAAGCTGTCCCATAAGGTAAGGGACATTGTTCTTATCATTGACAAACTGCTTCACAGCTGTGGAGCATTCAGCCAGCCATGTGCACAGTAGCACCAATAACCCGATACGTGTCTGCACCTTCAAATCCGAGCGTTGAGAGAGAAATGCAGTGATCTGTTGCAAAAGTGTGACCTGGTTTTGTCCCTGCATTGAGAGCTGGACTCGTAGCAGCTGTGTCTTGAGCTTCTCGCTGAGTGAATTCGCCAAGGCGATTGCTGTGCACCAATTAGAGAGAGGGTCGTTCCCAAAGAGACCGGCTATTAGTACTTGACCAGAGGAGATGGAAGACTCGCTGGAAGAGGGTAGGAGCGTATTGATCACTTTTTCTTGGGCACTCTCGTTTTTGTACACATAGCACTGAAAGCAGTAAAGGGCAGCCAATCGCAATTGTACGGGTTGTTTCTCCGTCACCATGGACATGAGGAGGGCCAGAATGGCCGGTCGGGGAGGGGTTGAGGGTGTGGTCACTGTCTCAAAGAACTGCTGGTTGGTTTCAAACCCTCGAATGACATCAGCAACAGCTGCTATGGTTTCTGTGAGCAGCTCAGTGGGTACACCACTGGAGAACATGAACACACAGAGGTGGTCCAGTAGACCCGTCGCCTTCACTGCCTACAAGGAGAGGGGAGGGGTTAATACCAATTACATATGTATGAAACGTTTAGTAAAGGTTGGTAATTTTCAGAAAGATTTGGCAGGATTGAAATTTCCACAGGAAAAAATTTGTGGAGCATGAACTTGGCACACTAAAGCTCCATGTGCCTATTGTGGATATTTTAGTGATTGGCTTAAACTCCTTCAAGAAAACATCTCCCCTCAAAATAACTCAATAATACCACACAGTACAGCAGTACACTGTAAGTTACACTTGAATGCTATGAAAAGTAAGTTCATACCTATATTGGTCTTGTGGAGTGTCATATTTGTGACCTCATAATTACGTGAGCAAAGAGTAACCTTTAGCTTAAATCACTTGGCTTTCCAATTAAGTGATATACATATTTATAAAAGATCGGTTGGCTTGATAAGCACACAGTTTGTCCTATGGTATGTCACACATTAACTTGGAATCTGAAAGATTATTCAAATTTAACACATACAGTAGAAATAGATGAACTTACTTTCTGGCAGGCAGCTGTCGATTGCTGAGGGTTGCTAGGTGACACCAGGATCCGAACCAGCTTCAGCATGTGATAAACATTACTCACTTTTTGTGCTGACCATGCACTTCCAGCCTGAACATGCTTGAAATCGAACCACGGTACAAGGTGACTAACCAGACTAGCCTCTCGAAAAAATGATTGGTTGGAATTATTCCCTTGAAGGAGGTTCTCAAGAATGATCAGACAATCTTGCACTATGATTCCCCCATCACTAAAACCCTCGTCTTGGATAATGGCCAAAAGTCGGTCAAACGCGTTCTCAAAAGCGACAATCTTCTGAATCTGTCTGTTTGAACGGGTCAGGTGCAATAGAAGGAGAAGGGCATCATTTCTTATCACCTCTCGACTGTCCACCAGGAGGTCCATGATTCGAGAGATGGCACCGGGGCTTACCAAGATGGCTTCTTGAACCTCGACTAGTTTGTTTCGCAAGAGAGTTATAAGCAGACAAGCAGCTGGGCGACGAACTTGGAAATCAAAATCCTCCAAAAGGCCTAGAATGAGCCCAAGGTTGTTAGGATCTTTTAACAAATCCTCACTAAATCGAATTCCCATTTCAGACGACGTGTCCTTCTTTGTGTCCTCTACCTCGCAAACACTCCAGACTGCATCTACAGCGTAGCCAATGATCTCCGAGTCGGATCGATCTGATTGGATGACGTTCATCAAAACAGGTAAGCACTGGGAACCCACTTCAGCCTGGTACTTCTTAGCCAGGGACTTTATCGCACGCACTGCATCTCGTCTATCTTCAAGCAGAGTTGATGAGGTCACCCTAACATGAGAGCATATTTATATTACATCAAAGGTGTGATGTATGTATGTTTACGTGTACTGTAATTAAGCCTAATTAAAGGAGTATTGCGCGGAACACTGAGCGTTTCTGGTACCTGTTTTTAAGTTTCTCTATGATTTCAGCTCCCGAAGGTTCATTCTGCTGTCCCTGTCCTCCCAAAAGGCCTTTCAACAGTCCTGCCATTTTGCTTTTTTGTTCTGTCCCTTTCACGTGGTGGGGGTCAAAGGTCAATCTGTCTGGTTGGGCGTTACTAGGCAACCACCATCCAGCAAAATGTCTGCTGCTGGGGATGAGAGATGTGGACCTCTTTGTCAACACCCAGGCTGTTGGCACAGCACACACGCACCTCAGGGAAGCAACAGCAATTACTATCTCAGATACCTGTCCAAGCTTGCAACCAGAAAGTCCAGGAAAACCAGAAATAGGAACAAAAGTGCAGGTATGCATTGTGTATGGCTTTCTTAGCCATAATTTGTGTTAAAGAGCAGGTTTCAATGTGCTGTGTTTGTAAGGTATCTCTACTGGTAAAAGTGAATTGCAGTGTCAAACCTTATGCCATAATCATTGACCACATATTAGGGAACATAGCCAGACCCAGTTGACTCACTAATATACCTTGTGTAATTACAGGGCACTCCTCGCTCACGCACGATGGCCTACCAACACTAAAGATTCAGACACTAGAGCAGGACTATGTACCTGACGATCTCACAGCTAATAGTCCATTCAGGAGGCTCACCAGAGCACACACACTGCCTCCAGTGAGGACCAGCTCAGGGTA
>CAXHUQ010001208.1:0-19345 GCA_964020085.1 Micromussa lordhowensis
GATGCAATTTGCGCCAGGGTGTTTTTGAAGCCCCTATAGTCGGCCTACTTTTTTGGACATTTTCCCTTGGTCCCCCCTTGGCAAAATCTCAGAAAATGGCCGATTTAGGTGTCCTTGGCAAATTTGTCATAACTCGCCTCTACGGGCACTTTTGGAGCCGCGGTTTGCAGCAAAATGTTCTCCTATGATTGCACTTTAAGCGCATACCAATTAGAAGATGATGCAATTTGCGCCAGGGTGTTTTTGAAGCCCCTATAGTCGGCCTACTTTTTTGGACATTTTCCCTTGGTCCCCCCTTGGCAAAATCTCAGAAAATGGCCGATTTAGGTGTCCTTGGCAAATTTGTCATAACTCGGCTCTACGGGCACTTTTGGAGCCGCGGTTTGCAGCAAAATGTTCTCCTATGATTGCACTTTAAGCGCATACCAATTAGGAGATGATGCAATTTGCGCCAGGGTGTTTTTGAAGCCCCTATAGTCGGCCTACTTTTTTGGACATTTTCCCTTGGTCCCCCCTTGGCAAAATCTCAGAAAATGGCCGATTTAGGTGTCCTTGGCAAATTTGTCATAACTCGGCTCTACGGGCACTTTTGGAGCCGCGGTTTGCAGCAAAATGTTCTCCTATGATTGCACTTTAAGCGCATACCAATTAGGAGATGATGCAATTTGCGCCAGGGTGTTTTTGAAGCCCCTATAGTCGGCCTACTTTTTTGGACATTTTCCCTTGGTCCCCCCTTGGCAAAATCTCAGAAAATGGCCGATTTAGGTGTCCTTGGCAAATTTGTCATAACTCGGCTCTACGGGCACTTTTGGAGCCGCGGTTTGCAGCAAAATGTTCTCCTATGATTGCACTTTAAGCGCATACCAATTAGGAGATGATGCAATTTGCGCCAGGGTGTTTTTGAAGCCCCTATAGTCGGCCTACTTTTTTGGACATTTTCCCTTGGTCCCCCCTTGGCAAAATCTCAGAAAATGGCCGATTTAGGTGTCCTTGGCAAATTTGTCATAACTCGGCTCTACGGGCACTTTTGGAGCCGCGGTTTGCAGCAAAATGTTCTCCTATGATTGCACTTTAAGCGCATACCAATTAGGAGATGATGCAATTTGCGCCAGGGTGTTTTTGAAGCCCCTATAGTCGGCCTACTTTTTTGGACATTTTCCCTTGGTCCCCCCTTGGCAAAATCTCAGAAAATGGCCGATTTAGGTGTCCTTGGCAAATTTGTCATAACTCGGCTCTACGGGCACTTTTGGAGCCGCGGTTTGCAGCAAAATGTTCTCCTATGATTGCACTTTAAGCGCATACCAATTAGGAGATGATGCAATTTGCGCCAGGGTGTTTTTGAAGCCCCTATAGTCGGCCTACTTTTTTGGACATTTTCCCTTGGTCCCCCCTTGGCAAAATCTCAGAAAATGGCCGATTTAGGTGTCCTTGGCAAATTTGTCATAACTCGGCTCTACGGGCACTTTTGGAGCCGCGGTTTGCAGCAAAATGTTCTCCTATGATTGCACTTTAAGCGCATACCAATTAGGAGATGATGCAATTTGCGCCAGGGTGTTTTTGAAGCCCCTATAGTCGGCCTACTTTTTTGGACATTTTCCCTTGGTCCCCCCTTGGCAAAATCTCAGAAAATGGCCGATTTAGGTGTCCTTGGCAAATTTGTCATAACTCGGCTCTACGGGCACTTTTGGAGCCGCGGTTTGCAGCAAAATGTTCTCCTATGATTGCACTTTAAGCGCATACCAATTAGGAGATGATGCAATTTGCGCCAGGGTGTTTTTGAAGCCCCTATAGTCGGCCTACTTTTTTGGACATTTTCCCTTGGTCCCCCCTTGGCAAAATCTCAGAAAATGGCCGATTTAGGTGTCCTTGGCAAATTTGTCATAACTCGGCTCTACGGGCACTTTTGGAGCCGCGGTTTGCAGCAAAATGTTCTCCTATGATTGCACTTTAAGCGCATACCAATTAGGAGATGATGCAATTTGCGCCAGGGTGTTTTTGAAGCCCCTATAGTCGGCCTACTTTTTTGGACATTTTCCCTTGGTCCCCCCTTGGCAAAATCTCAGAAAATGGCCGATTTAGGTGTCCTTGGCAAATTTGTCATAACTCGGCTCTACGGGCACTTTTGGAGCCGCGGTTTGCAGCAAAATGTTCTCCTATGATTGCACTTTAAGCGCATACCAATTAGGAGATGATGCAATTTGCGCCAGGGTGTTTTTGAAGCCCCTATAGTCGGCCTACTTTTTTGGACATTTTCCCTTGGTCCCCCCTTGGCAAAATCTCAGAAAATGGCCGATTTAGGTGTCCTTGGCAAATTTGTCATAACTCGGCTCTACGGGCACTTTTGGAGCCGCGGTTTGCAGCAAAATGTTCTCCTATGATTGCACTTTAAGCGCATACCAATTAGGAGATGATGCAATTTGCGCCAGGGTGTTTTGAAGCCCCTATAGTCGGCCTACTTTTTTGGACATTTTCCCTTGGTCCCCCCTTGGCAAAATCTCAGAAAATGGCCGATTTAGGTGTCCTTGGCAAATTTGTCATAACTCGGCTCTACGGGCACTTTTGGAGCCGCGGTTTGCAGCAAAATGTTCTCCTATGATTGCACTTTAAGCGCATACCAATTAGGAGATGATGCAATTTGCGCCAGGGTGTTTTTGAAGCCCCTATAGTCGGCCTACTTTTTTGGACATTTTCCCTTGGTCCCCCCTTGGCAAAATCTCAGAAAATGGCCGATTTAGGTGTCCTTGGCAAATTTGTCATAACTCGGCTCTACGGGCACTTTTGGAGCCGCGGTTTGCAGCAAAATGTTCTCCTATGATTGCACTTCAAGCGCATACCAATTAGGAGATGATGCAATTTGCGCTAGGGTGTTTTTGAAGCCCCTATAGTCGGCCTACTTTTTTGGGCATTTTCCCTTGGTCCCCCCTTGGCAAAATCTCAGAAAATGGCCGATTTAGGTGTCCTTGGCAAATTTGTCATAACTCGGCTCTACGGGCACTTTTGGAGCCGCGGTTTGCAGCAAAATGTTCTCCTATGATTGCACTTCAAGCGCATACCAATTAGGAGATGATGCAATTTGCGCCAGGGTGTTTTTGAAGCCCCTATAGTCGGCCTACTTTTTTGGACATTTTCCCTTGGTCCCCCCTTGGCAAAATCTCAGAAAATGGCCGATTTAGGTGTCCTTGGCAAATTTGTCATAACTCGGCTCTACGGGCACTTTTGGAGCCGCGGTTTGCAGCAAAATGTTCTCCTATGATTGCACTTTAAGCGCATACCAATTAGGAGATGATGCAATTTGCGCCAGGGTGTTTTTGAAGCCCCTATAGTCGGCCTACTTTTTTGGACATTTTCCCTTGGTCCCCCCTTGGCAAAATCTCAGAAAATGGCCGATTTAGGTGTCCTTGGCAAATTTGTCATAACTCGGCTCTACGGGCACTTTTGGAGCCGCGGTTTGCAGCAAAATGTTCTCCTATGATTGCACTTTAAGCGCATACCAATTAGGAGATGATGCAATTTGCGCCAGGGTGTTTTTGAAGCCCCTATAGTCGGCCTACTTTTTTGGACATTTTCCCTTGGTCCCCCCTTGGCAAAATCTCAGAAAATGGCCGATTTAGGTGTCCTTGGCAAATTTGTCATAACTCGGCTCTACGGGCACTTTTGGAGCCGCGGTTTGCAGCAAAATGTTCTCCTATGATTGCACTTTAAGCGCATACCAATTAGGAGATGATGCAATTTGCGCCAGGGTGTTTTTGAAGCCCCTATAGTCGGCCTACTTTTTTGGACATTTTCCCTTGGTCCCCCCTTGGCAAAATCTCAGAAAATGGCCGATTTAGGTGTCCTTGGCAAATTTGTCATAACTCGGCTCTACGGGCACTTTTGGAGCCGCGGTTTGCAGCAAAATGTTCTCCTATGATTGCACTTTAAGCGCATACCAATTAGGAGATGATGCAATTTGCGCCAGGGTGTTTTTGAAGCCCCTATAGTCGGCCTACTTTTTTGGACATTTTCCCTTGGTCCCCCCTTGGCAAAATCTCAGAAAATGGCCGATTTAGGTGTCCTTGGCAAATTTGTCATAACTCGGCTCTACGGGCACTTTTGGAGCCGCGGTTTGCAGCAAAATGTTCTCCTATGATTGCACTTTAAGCGCATACCAATTAGGAGATGATGCAATTTGCGCCAGGGTGTTTTTGAAGCCCCTATAGTCGGCCTACTTTTTTGGACATTTTCCCTTGGTCCCCCCTTGGCAAAATCTCAGAAAATGGCCGATTTAGGTGTCCTTGGCAAATTTGTCATAACTCGGCTCTACGGGCACTTTTGGAGCCGCGGTTTGCAGCAAAATGTTCTCCTATGATTGCACTTTAAGCGCATACCAATTAGGAGATGATGCAATTTGCGCCAGGGTGTTTTTGAAGCCCCTATAGTCGGCCTACTTTTTTGGACATTTTCCCTTGGTCCCCCCTTGGCAAAATCTCAGAAAATGGCCGATTTAGGTGTCCTTGGCAAATTTGTCATAACTCGGCTCTACGGGCACTTTTGGAGCCGCGGTTTGCAGCAAAATGTTCTCCTATGATTGCACTTTAAGCGCATACCAATTAGGAGATGATGCAATTTGCGCCAGGGTGTTTTTGAAGCCCCTATAGTCGGCCTACTTTTTTGGACATTTTCCCTTGGTCCCCCCTTGGCAAAATCTCAGAAAATGGCCGATTTAGGTGTCCTTGGCAAATTTGTCATAACTCGGCTCTACGGGCACTTTTGGAGCCGCGGTTTGCAGCAAAATGTTCTCCTATGATTGCACTTTAAGCGCATACCAATTAGGAGATGATGCAATTTGCGCCAGGGTGTTTTTGAAGCCCCTATAGTCGGCCTACTTTTTTGGACATTTTCCCTTGGTCCCCCCTTGGCAAAATCTCAGAAAATGGCCGATTTAGGTGTCCTTGGCAAATTTGTCATAACTCGGCTCTACGGGCACTTTTGGAGCCGCGGTTTGCAGCAAAATGTTCTCCTATGATTGCACTTTAAGCGCATACCAATTAGGAGATGATGCAATTTGCGCCAGGGTGTTTTTGAAGCCCCTATAGTCGGCCTACTTTTTTGGACATTTTCCCTTGGTCCCCCCTTGGCAAAATCTCAGAAAATGGCCGATTTAGGTGTCCTTGGCAAATTTGTCATAACTCGGCTCTACGGGCACTTTTGGAGCCGCGGTTTGCAGCAAAATGTTCTCCTATGATTGCACTTTAAGCGCATACCAATTAGGAGATGATGCAATTTGCGCCAGGGTGTTTTTGAAGCCCCTATAGTCGGCCTACTTTTTTGGACATTTTCCCTTGGTCCCCCCTTGGCAAAATCTCAGAAAATGGCCGATTTAGGTGTCCTTGGCAAATTTGTCATAACTCGGCTCTACGGGCACTTTTGGAGCCGCGGTTTGCAGCAAAATGTTCTCCTATGATTGCACTTTAAGCGCATACCAATTAGGAGATGATGCAATTTGCGCCAGGGTGTTTTTGAAGCCCCTATAGTCGGCCTACTTTTTTGGACATTTTCCCTTGGTCCCCCCTTGGCAAAATCTCAGAAAATGGCCGATTTAGGTGTCCTTGGCAAATTTGTCATAACTCGGCTCTACGGGCACTTTTGGAGCCGCGGTTTGCAGCAAAATGTTCTCCTATGATTGCACTTTAAGCGCATACCAATTAGGAGATGATGCAATTTGCGCCAGGGTGTTTTTGAAGCCCCTATAGTCGGCCTACTTTTTTGGACATTTTCCCTTGGTCCCCCCTTGGCAAAATCTCAGAAAATGGCCGATTTAGGTGTCCTTGGCAAATTTGTCATAACTCGGCTCTACGGGCACTTTTGGAGCCGCGGTTTGCAGCAAAATGTTCTCCTATGATTGCACTTTAAGCGCATACCAATTAGGAGATGATGCAATTTGCGCCAGGGTGTTTTTGAAGCCCCTATAGTCGGCCTACTTTTTTGGACATTTTCCCTTGGTCCCCCCTTGGCAAAATCTCAGAAAATGGCCGATTTAGGTGTCCTTGGCAAATTTGTCATAACTCGGCTCTACGGGCACTTTTGGAGCCGCGGTTTGCAGCAAAATGTTCTCCTATGATTGCACTTTAAGCGCATACCAATTAGGAGATGATGCAATTTGCGCCAGGGTGTTTTTGAAGCCCCTATAGTCGGCCTACTTTTTTGGACATTTTCCCTTGGTCCCCCCTTGGCAAAATCTCAGAAAATGGCCGATTTAGGTGTCCTTGGCAAATTTGTCATAACTCGGCTCTACGGGCACTTTTGGAGCCGCGGTTTGCAGCAAAATGTTCTCCTATGATTGCACTTTAAGCGCATACCAATTAGGAGATGATGCAATTTGCGCCAGGGTGTTTTTGAAGCCCCTATAGTCGGCCTACTTTTTTGGACATTTTCCCTTGGTCCCCCCTTGGCAAAATCTCAGAAAATGGCCGATTTAGGTGTCCTTGGCAAATTTGTCATAACTCGGCTCTACGGGCACTTTTGGAGCCGCGGTTTGCAGCAAAATGTTCTCCTATGATTGCACTTTAAGCGCATACCAATTAGGAGATGATGCAATTTGCGCCAGGGTGTTTTTGAAGCCCCTATAGTCGGCCTACTTTTTTGGACATTTTCCCTTGGTCCCCCCTTGGCAAAATCTCAGAAAATGGCCGATTTAGGTGTCCTTGGCAAATTTGTCATAACTCGGCTCTACGGGCACTTTTGGAGCCGCGGTTTGCAGCAAAATGTTCTCCTATGATTGCACTTTAAGCGCATACCAATTAGGAGATGATGCAATTTGCGCCAGGGTGTTTTTGAAGCCCCTATAGTCGGCCTACTTTTTTGGACATTTTCCCTTGGTCCCCCCTTGGCAAAATCTCAGAAAATGGCCGATTTAGGTGTCCTTGGCAAATTTGTCATAACTCGGCTCTACGGGCACTTTTGGAGCCGCGGTTTGCAGCAAAATGTTCTCCTATGATTGCACTTTAAGCGCATACCAATTAGGAGATGATGCAATTTGCGCCAGGGTGTTTTTGAAGCCCCTATAGTCGGCCTACTTTTTTGGACATTTTCCCTTGGTCCCCCCTTGGCAAAATCTCAGAAAATGGCCGATTTAGGTGTCCTTGGCAAATTTGTCATAACTCGGCTCTACGGGCACTTTTGGAGCCGCGGTTTGCAGCAAAATGTTCTCCTATGATTGCACTTTAAGCGCATACCAATTAGGAGATGATGCAATTTGCGCCAGGGTGTTTTTGAAGCCCCTATAGTCGGCCTACTTTTTTGGACATTTTCCCTTGGTCCCCCCTTGGCAAAATCTCAGAAAATGGCCGATTTAGGTGTCCTTGGCAAATTTGTCATAACTCGGCTCTACGGGCACTTTTGGAGCCGCGGTTTGCAGCAAAATGTTCTCCTATGATTGCACTTTAAGCGCATACCAATTAGGAGATGATGCAATTTGCGCCAGGGTGTTTTTGAAGCCCCTATAGTCGGCCTACTTTTTTGGACATTTTCCCTTGGTCCCCCCTTGGCAAAATCTCAGAAAATGGCCGATTTAGGTGTCCTTGGCAAATTTGTCATAACTCGGCTCTACGGGCACTTTTGGAGCCGCGGTTTGCAGCAAAATGTTCTCCTATGATTGCACTTTAAGCGCATACCAATTAGGAGATGATGCAATTTGCGCCAGGGTGTTTTTGAAGCCCCTATAGTCGGCCTACTTTTTTGGACATTTTCCCTTGGTCCCCCCTTGGCAAAATCTCAGAAAATGGCCGATTTAGGTGTCCTTGGCAAATTTGTCATAACTCGGCTCTACGGGCACTTTTGGAGCCGCGGTTTGCAGCAAAATGTTCTCCTATGATTGCACTTTAAGCGCATACCAATTAGGAGATGATGCAATTTGCGCCAGGGTGTTTTTGAAGCCCCTATAGTCGGCCTACTTTTTTGGACATTTTCCCTTGGTCCCCCCTTGGCAAAATCTCAGAAAATGGCCGATTTAGGTGTCCTTGGCAAATTTGTCATAACTCGGCTCTACGGGCACTTTTGGAGCCGCGGTTTGCAGCAAAATGTTCTCCTATGATTGCACTTTAAGCGCATACCAATTAGGAGATGATGCAATTTGCGCCAGGGTGTTTTTGAAGCCCCTATAGTCGGCCTACTTTTTTGGACATTTTCCCTTGGTCCCCCCTTGGCAAAATCTCAGAAAATGGCCGATTTAGGTGTCCTTGGCAAATTTGTCATAACTCGGCTCTACGGGCACTTTTGGAGCCGCGGTTTGCAGCAAAATGTTCTCCTATGATTGCACTTTAAGCGCATACCAATTAGGAGATGATGCAATTTGCGCCAGGGTGTTTTTGAAGCCCCTATAGTCGGCCTACTTTTTTGGACATTTTCCCTTGGTCCCCCCTTGGCAAAATCTCAGAAAATGGCCGATTTAGGTGTCCTTGGCAAATTTGTCATAACTCGGCTCTACGGGCACTTTTGGAGCCGCGGTTTGCAGCAAAATGTTCTCCTATGATTGCACTTTAAGCGCATACCAATTAGGAGATGATGCAATTTGCGCCAGGGTGTTTTTGAAGCCCCTATAGTCGGCCTACTTTTTTGGACATTTTCCCTTGGTCCCCCCTTGGCAAAATCTCAGAAAATGGCCGATTTAGGTGTCCTTGGCAAATTTGTCATAACTCGGCTCTACGGGCACTTTTGGAGCCGCGGTTTGCAGCAAAATGTTCTCCTATGATTGCACTTTAAGCGCATACCAATTAGGAGATGATGCAATTTGCGCCAGGGTGTTTTTGAAGCCCCTATAGTCGGCCTACTTTTTTGGACATTTTCCCTTGGTCCCCCCTTGGCAAAATCTCAGAAAATGGCCGATTTAGGTGTCCTTGGCAAATTTGTCATAACTCGGCTCTACGGGCACTTTTGGAGCCGCGGTTTGCAGCAAAATGTTCTCCTATGATTGCACTTTAAGCGCATACCAATTAGGAGATGATGCAATTTGCGCCAGGGTGTTTTTGAAGCCCCTATAGTCGGCCTACTTTTTTGGACATTTTCCCTTGGTCCCCCCTTGGCAAAATCTCAGAAAATGGCCGATTTAGGTGTCCTTGGCAAATTTGTCATAACTCGGCTCTACGGGCACTTTTGGAGCCGCGGTTTGCAGCAAAATGTTCTCCTATGATTGCACTTTAAGCGCATACCAATTAGGAGATGATGCAATTTGCGCCAGGGTGTTTTTGAAGCCCCTATAGTCGGCCTACTTTTTTGGACATTTTCCCTTGGTCCCCCCTTGGCAAAATCTCAGAAAATGGCCGATTTAGGTGTCCTTGGCAAATTTGTCATAACTCGGCTCTACGGGCACTTTTGGAGCCGCGGTTTGCAGCAAAATGTTCTCCTATGATTGCACTTTAAGCGCATACCAATTAGGAGATGATGCAATTTGCGCCAGGGTGTTTTTGAAGCCCCTATAGTCGGCCTACTTTTTTGGACATTTTCCCTTGGTCCCCCCTTGGCAAAATCTCAGAAAATGGCCGATTTAGGTGTCCTTGGCAAATTTGTCATAACTCGGCTCTACGGGCACTTTTGGAGCCGCGGTTTGCAGCAAAATGTTCTCCTATGATTGCACTTTAAGCGCATACCAATTAGGAGATGATGCAATTTGCGCCAGGGTGTTTTTGAAGCCCCTATAGTCGGCCTACTTTTTTGGACATTTTCCCTTGGTCCCCCCTTGGCAAAATCTCAGAAAATGGCCGATTTAGGTGTCCTTGGCAAATTTGTCATAACTCGGCTCTACGGGCACTTTTGGAGCCGCGGTTTGCAGCAAAATGTTCTCCTATGATTGCACTTTAAGCGCATACCAATTAGGAGATGATGCAATTTGCGCCAGGGTGTTTTTGAAGCCCCTATAGTCGGCCTACTTTTTTGGACATTTTCCCTTGGTCCCCCCTTGGCAAAATCTCAGAAAATGGCCGATTTAGGTGTCCTTGGCAAATTTGTCATAACTCGGCTCTACGGGCACTTTTGGAGCCGCGGTTTGCAGCAAAATGTTCTCCTATGATTGCACTTTAAGCGCATACCAATTAGGAGATGATGCAATTTGCGCCAGGGTGTTTTTGAAGCCCCTATAGTCGGCCTACTTTTTTGGACATTTTCCCTTGGTCCCCCCTTGGCAAAATCTCAGAAAATGGCCGATTTAGGTGTCCTTGGCAAATTTGTCATAACTCGGCTCTACGGGCACTTTTGGAGCCGCGGTTTGCAGCAAAATGTTCTCCTATGATTGCACTTTAAGCGCATACCAATTAGGAGATGATGCAATTTGCGCCAGGGTGTTTTTGAAGCCCCTATAGTCGGCCTACTTTTTTGGACATTTTCCCTTGGTCCCCCCTTGGCAAAATCTCAGAAAATGGCCGATTTAGGTGTCCTTGGCAAATTTGTCATAACTCGGCTCTACGGGCACTTTTGGAGCTGCAGTTTGCAGCAAAATGTTCTCCTATGATTGCACTTTAAGCGCATACCAATTAGGAGATGATGCAATTTGCGCCAGGGTGTTTTTGAAGCCCCTATAGTCGGCCTACTTTTTTGGACATTTTCCCTTGGTCCCCCCTTGGCAAAATCTCAGAAAATGGCCGATTTAGGTGTCCTTGGCAAATTTGTCATAACTCGGCTCTACGGGCACTTTTGGAGCCGCGGTTTGCAGCAAAATGTTCTCCTATGATTGCACTTTAAGCGCATACCAATTAGGAGATGATGCAATTTGCGCCAGGGTGTTTTTGAAGCCCCTATAGTCGGCCTACTTTTTTGGACATTTTCCCTTGGTCCCCCCTTGGCAAAATCTCAGAAAATGGCCGATTTAGGTGTCCTTGGCAAATTTGTCATAACTCGGCTCTACGGGCACTTTTGGAGCCGCGGTTTGCAGCAAAATGTTCTCCTATGATTGCACTTTAAGCGCATACCAATTAGGAGATGATGCAATTTGCGCCAGGGTGTTTTTGAAGCCCCTATAGTCGGCCTACTTTTTTGGACATTTTCCCTTGGTCCCCCCTTGGCAAAATCTCAGAAAATGGCCGATTTAGGTGTCCTTGGCAAATTTGTCATAACTCGGCTCTACGGGCACTTTTGGAGCCGCGGTTTGCAGCAAAATGTTCTCCTATGATTGCACTTTAAGCGCATACCAATTAGGAGATGATGCAATTTGCGCCAGGGTGTTTTTGAAGCCCCTATAGTCGGCCTACTTTTTTGGACATTTTCCCTTGGTCCCCCCTTGGCAAAATCTCAGAAAATGGCCGATTTAGGTGTCCTTGGCAAATTTGTCATAACTCGGCTCTACGGGCACTTTTGGAGCCGCGGTTTGCAGCAAAATGTTCTCCTATGATTGCACTTTAAGCGCATACCAATTAGGAGATGATGCAATTTGCGCCAGGGTGTTTTTGAAGCCCCTATAGTCGGCCTACTTTTTTGGACATTTTCCCTTGGTCCCCCCTTGGCAAAATCTCAGAAAATGGCCGATTTAGGTGTCCTTGGCAAATTTGTCATAACTCGGCTCTACGGGCACTTTTGGAGCCGCGGTTTGCAGCAAAATGTTCTCCTATGATTGCACTTTAAGCGCATACCAATTAGGAGATGATGCAATTTGCGCCAGGGTGTTTTTGAAGCCCCTATAGTCGGCCTACTTTTTTGGACATTTTCCCTTGGTCCCCCCTTGGCAAAATCTCAGAAAATGGCCGATTTAGGTGTCCTTGGCAAATTTGTCATAACTCGGCTCTACGGGCACTTTTGGAGCCGCGGTTTGCAGCAAAATGTTCTCCTATGATTGCACTTTAAGCGCATACCAATTAGGAGATGATGCAATTTGCGCCAGGGTGTTTTTGAAGCCCCTATAGTCGGCCTACTTTTTTGGACATTTTCCCTTGGTCCCCCCTTGGCAAAATCTCAGAAAATGGCCGATTTAGGTGTCCTTGGCAAATTTGTCATAACTCGGCTCTACGGGCACTTTTGGAGCCGCGGTTTGCAGCAAAATGTTCTCCTATGATTGCACTTTAAGCGCATACCAATTAGGAGATGATGCAATTTGCGCCAGGGTGTTTTTGAAGCCCCTATAGTCGGCCTACTTTTTTGGACATTTTCCCTTGGTCCCCCCTTGGCAAAATCTCAGAAAATGGCCGATTTAGGTGTCCTTGGCAAATTTGTCATAACTCGGCTCTACGGGCACTTTTGGAGCCGCGGTTTGCAGCAAAATGTTCTCCTATGATTGCACTTTAAGCGCATACCAATTAGGAGATGATGCAATTTGCGCCAGGGTGTTTTTGAAGCCCCTATAGTCGGCCTACTTTTTTGGACATTTTCCCTTGGTCCCCCCTTGGCAAAATCTCAGAAAATGGCCGATTTAGGTGTCCTTGGCAAATTTGTCATAACTCGGCTCTACGGGCACTTTTGGAGCCGCGGTTTGCAGCAAAATGTTCTCCTATGATTGCACTTTAAGCGCATACCAATTAGGAGATGATGCAATTTGCGCCAGGGTGTTTTTGAAGCCCCTATAGTCGGCCTACTTTTTTGGACATTTTCCCTTGGTCCCCCCTTGGCAAAATCTCAGAAAATGGCCGATTTAGGTGTCCTTGGCAAATTTGTCATAACTCGGCTCTACGGGCACTTTTGGAGCCGCGGTTTGCAGCAAAATGTTCTCCTATGATTGCACTTTAAGCGCATACCAATTAGGAGATGATGCAATTTGCGCCAGGGTGTTTTTGAAGCCCCTATAGTCGGCCTACTTTTTTGGACATTTTCCCTTGGTCCCCCCTTGGCAAAATCTCAGAAAATGGCCGATTTAGGTGTCCTTGGCAAATTTGTCATAACTCGGCTCTACGGGCACTTTTGGAGCCGCGGTTTGCAGCAAAATGTTCTCCTATGATTGCACTTTAAGCGCATACCAATTAGGAGATGATGCAATTTGCGCCAGGGTGTTTTTGAAGCCCCTATAGTCGGCCTACTTTTTTGGACATTTTCCCTTGGTCCCCCCTTGGCAAAATCTCAGAAAATGGCCGATTTAGGTGTCCTTGGCAAATTTGTCATAACTCGGCTCTACGGGCACTTTTGGAGCCGCGGTTTGCAGCAAAATGTTCTCCTATGATTGCACTTTAAGCGCATACCAATTAGGAGATGATGCAATTTGCGCCAGGGTGTTTTTGAAGCCCCTATAGTCGGCCTACTTTTTTGGACATTTTCCCTTGGTCCCCCCTTGGCAAAATCTCAGAAAATGGCCGATTTAGGTGTCCTTGGCAAATTTGTCATAACTCGGCTCTACGGGCACTTTTGGAGCCGCGGTTTGCAGCAAAATGTTCTCCTATGATTGCACTTTAAGCGCATACCAATTAGGAGATGATGCAATTTGCGCCAGGGTGTTTTTGAAGCCCCTATAGTCGGCCTACTTTTTTGGACATTTTCCCTTGGTCCCCCCTTGGCAAAATCTCAGAAAATGGCCGATTTAGGTGTCCTTGGCAAATTTGTCATAACTCGGCTCTACGGGCACTTTTGGAGCCGCGGTTTGCAGCAAAATGTTCTCCTATGATTGCACTTTAAGCGCATACCAATTAGGAGATGATGCAATTTGCGCCAGGGTGTTTTTGAAGCCCCTATAGTCGGCCTACTTTTTTGGACATTTTCCCTTGGTCCCCCCTTGGCAAAATCTCAGAAAATGGCCGATTTAGGTGTCCTTGGCAAATTTGTCATAACTCGGCTCTACGGGCACTTTTGGAGCCGCGGTTTGCAGCAAAATGTTCTCCTATGATTGCACTTTAAGCGCATACCAATTAGGAGATGATGCAATTTGCGCCAGGGTGTTTTTGAAGCCCCTATAGTCGGCCTACTTTTTTGGACATTTTCCCTTGGTCCCCCCTTGGCAAAATCTCAGAAAATGGCCGATTTAGGTGTCCTTGGCAAATTTGTCATAACTCGGCTCTACGGGCACTTTTGGAGCCGCGGTTTGCAGCAAAATGTTCTCCTATGATTGCACTTTAAGCGCATACCAATTAGGAGATGATGCAATTTGCGCCAGGGTGTTTTTGAAGCCCCTATAGTCGGCCTACTTTTTTGGACATTTTCCCTTGGTCCCCCCTTGGCAAAATCTCAGAAAATGGCCGATTTAGGTGTCCTTGGCAAATTTGTCATAACTCGGCTCTACGGGCACTTTTGGAGCCGCGGTTTGCAGCAAAATGTTCTCCTATGATTGCACTTTAAGCGCATACCAATTAGGAGATGATGCAATTTGCGCCAGGGTGTTTTTGAAGCCCCTATAGTCGGCCTACTTTTTTGGACATTTTCCCTTGGTCCCCCCTTGGCAAAATCTCAGAAAATGGCCGATTTAGGTGTCCTTGGCAAATTTGTCATAACTCGGCTCTACGGGCACTTTTGGAGCCGCGGTTTGCAGCAAAATGTTCTCCTATGATTGCACTTTAAGCGCATACCAATTAGGAGATGATGCAATTTGCGCCAGGGTGTTTTTGAAGCCCCTATAGTCGGCCTACTTTTTTGGACATTTTCCCTTGGTCCCCCCTTGGCAAAATCTCAGAAAATGGCCGATTTAGGTGTCCTTGGCAAATTTGTCATAACTCGGCTCTACGGGCACTTTTGGAGCCGCGGTTTGCAGCAAAATGTTCTCCTATGATTGCACTTTAAGCGCATACCAATTAGGAGATGATGCAATTTGCGCCAGGGTGTTTTTGAAGCCCCTATAGTCGGCCTACTTTTTTGGACATTTTCCCTTGGTCCCCCCTTGGCAAAATCTCAGAAAATGGCCGATTTAGGTGTCCTTGGCAAATTTGTCATAACTCGGCTCTACGGGCACTTTTGGAGCCGCGGTTTGCAGCAAAATGTTCTCCTATGATTGCACTTTAAGCGCATACCAATTAGGAGATGATGCAATTTGCGCCAGGGTGTTTTTGAAGCCCCTATAGTCGGCCTACTTTTTTGGACATTTTCCCTTGGTCCCCCCTTGGCAAAATCTCAGAAAATGGCCGATTTAGGTGTCCTTGGCAAATTTGTCATAACTCGGCTCTACGGGCACTTTTGGAGCCGCGGTTTGCAGCAAAATGTTCTCCTATGATTGCACTTTAAGCGCATACCAATTAGGAGATGATGCAATTTGCGCCAGGGTGTTTTTGAAGCCCCTATAGTCGGCCTACTTTTTTGGACATTTTCCCTTGGTCCCCCCTTGGCAAAATCTCAGAAAATGGCCGATTTAGGTGTCCTTGGCAAATTTGTCATAACTCGGCTCTACGGGCACTTTTGGAGCCGCGGTTTGCAGCAAAATGTTCTCCTATGATTGCACTTTAAGCGCATACCAATTAGGAGATGATGCAATTTGCGCCAGGGTGTTTTTGAAGCCCCTATAGTCGGCCTACTTTTTTGGACATTTTCCCTTGGTCCCCCCTTGGCAAAATCTCAGAAAATGGCCGATTTAGGTGTCCTTGGCAAATTTGTCATAACTCGGCTCTACGGGCACTTTTGGAGCCGCGGTTTGCAGCAAAATGTTCTCCTATGATTGCACTTTAAGCGCATACCAATTAGGAGATGATGCAATTTGCGCCAGGGTGTTTTTGAAGCCCCTATAGTCGGCCTACTTTTTTGGACATTTTCCCTTGGTCCCCCCTTGGCAAAATCTCAGAAAATGGCCGATTTAGGTGTCCTTGGCAAATTTGTCATAACTCGGCTCTACGGGCACTTTTGGAGCCGCGGTTTGCAGCAAAATGTTCTCCTATGATTGCACTTTAAGCGCATACCAATTAGGAGATGATGCAATTTGCGCCAGGGTGTTTTTGAAGCCCCTATAGTCGGCCTACTTTTTTGGACATTTTCCCTTGGTCCCCCCTTGGCAAAATCTCAGAAAATGGCCGATTTAGGTGTCCTTGGCAAATTTGTCATAACTCGGCTCTACGGGCACTTTTGGAGCCGCGGTTTGCAGCAAAATGTTCTCCTATGATTGCACTTTAAGCGCATACCAATTAGGAGATGATGCAATTTGCGCCAGGGTGTTTTTGAAGCCCCTATAGTCGGCCTACTTTTTTGGACATTTTCCCTTGGTCCCCCCTTGGCAAAATCTCAGAAAATGGCCGATTTAGGTGTCCTTGGCAAATTTGTCATAACTCGGCTCTACGGGCACTTTTGGAGCCGCGGTTTGCAGCAAAATGTTCTCCTATGATTGCACTTTAAGCGCATACCAATTAGGAGATGATGCAATTTGCGCCAGGGTGTTTTTGAAGCCCCTATAGTCGGCCTACTTTTTTGGACATTTTCCCTTGGTCCCCCCTTGGCAAAATCTCAGAAAATGGCCGATTTAGGTGTCCTTGGCAAATTTGTCATAACTCGGCTCTACGGGCACTTTTGGAGCCGCGGTTTGCAGCAAAATGTTCTCCTATGATTGCACTTTAAGCGCATACCAATTAGGAGATGATGCAATTTGCGCCAGGGTGTTTTTGAAGCCCCTATAGTCGGCCTACTTTTTTGGACATTTTCCCTTGGTCCCCCCTTGGCAAAATCTCAGAAAATGGCCGATTTAGGTGTCCTTGGCAAATTTGTCATAACTCGGCTCTACGGGCACTTTTGGAGCCGCGGTTTGCAGCAAAATGTTCTCCTATGATTGCACTTTAAGCGCATACCAATTAGGAGATGATGCAATTTGCGCCAGGGTGTTTTTGAAGCCCCTATAGTCGGCCTACTTTTTTGGACATTTTCCCTTGGTCCCCCCTTGGCAAAATCTCAGAAAATGGCCGATTTAGGTGTCCTTGGCAAATTTGTCATAACTCGGCTCTACGGGCACTTTTGGAGCCGCGGTTTGCAGCAAAATGTTCTCCTATGATTGCACTTTAAGCGCATACCAATTAGGAGATGATGCAATTTGCGCCAGGGTGTTTTTGAAGCCCCTATAGTCGGCCTACTTTTTTGGACATTTTCCCTTGGTCCCCCCTTGGCAAAATCTCAGAAAATGGCCGATTTAGGTGTCCTTGGCAAATTTGTCATAACTCGGCTCTACGGGCACTTTTGGAGCCGCGGTTTGCAGCAAAATGTTCTCCTATGATTGCACTTTAAGCGCATACCAATTAGGAGATGATGCAATTTGCGCCAGGGTGTTTTTGAAGCCCCTATAGTCGGCCTACTTTTTTGGACATTTTCCCTTGGTCCCCCCTTGGCAAAATCTCAGAAAATGGCCGATTTAGGTGTCCTTGGCAAATTTGTCATAACTCGGCTCTACGGGCACTTTTGGAGCCGCGGTTTGCAGCAAAATGTTCTCCTATGATTGCACTTTAAGCGCATACCAATTAGGAGATGATGCAATTTGCGCCAGGGTGTTTTTGAAGCCCCTATAGTCGGCCTACTTTTTTGGACATTTTCCCTTGGTCCCCCCTTGGCAAAATCTCAGAAAATGGCCGATTTAGGTGTCCTTGGCAAATTTGTCATAACTCGGCTCTACGGGCACTTTTGGAGCCGCGGTTTGCAGCAAAATGTTCTCCTATGATTGCACTTTAAGCGCATACCAATTAGGAGATGATGCAATTTGCGCCAGGGTGTTTTTGAAGCCCCTATAGTCGGCCTACTTTTTTGGACATTTTCCCTTGGTCCCCCCTTGGCAAAATCTCAGAAAATGGCCGATTTAGGTGTCCTTGGCAAATTTGTCATAACTCGGCTCTACGGGCACTTTTGGAGCCGCGGTTTGCAGCAAAATGTTCTCCTATGATTGCACTTTAAGCGCATACCAATTAGGAGATGATGCAATTTGCGCCAGGGTGTTTTTGAAGCCCCTATAGTCGGCCTACTTTTTTGGACATTTTCCCTTGGTCCCCCCTTGGCAAAATCTCAGAAAATGGCCGATTTAGGTGTCCTTGGCAAATTTGTCATAACTCGGCTCTACGGGCACTTTTGGAGCCGCGGTTTGCAGCAAAATGTTCTCCTATGATTGCACTTTAAGCGCATACCAATTAGGAGATGATGCAATTTGCGCCAGGGTGTTTTTGAAGCCCCTATAGTCGGCCTACTTTTTTGGACATTTTCCCTTGGTCCCCCCTTGGCAAAATCTCAGAAAATGGCCGATTTAGGTGTCCTTGGCAAATTTGTCATAACTCGGCTCTACGGGCACTTTTGGAGCCGCGGTTTGCAGCAAAATGTTCTCCTATGATTGCACTTTAAGCGCATACCAATTAGGAGATGATGCAATTTGCGCCAGGGTGTTTTTGAAGCCCCTATAGTCGGCCTACTTTTTTGGACATTTTCCCTTGGTCCCCCCTTGGCAAAATCTCAGAAAATGGCCGATTTAGGTGTCCTTGGCAAATTTGTCATAACTCGGCTCTACGGGCACTTTTGGAGCCGCGGTTTGCAGCAAAATGTTCTCCTATGATTGCACTTTAAGCGCATACCAATTAGGAGATGATGCAATTTGCGCCAGGGTGTTTTTGAAGCCCCTATAGTCGGCCTACTTTTTTGGACATTTTCCCTTGGTCCCCCCTTGGCAAAATCTCAGAAAATGGCCGATTTAGGTGTCCTTGGCAAATTTGTCATAACTCGGCTCTACGGGCACTTTTGGAGCCGCGGTTTGCAGCAAAATGTTCTCCTATGATTGCACTTTAAGCGCATACCAATTAGGAGATGATGCAATTTGCGCCAGGGTGTTTTTGAAGCCCCTATAGTCGGCCTACTTTTTTGGACATTTTCCCTTGGTCCCCCCTTGGCAAAATCTCAGAAAATGGCCGATTTAGGTGTCCTTGGCAAATTTGTCATAACTCGGCTCTACGGGCCCTTTTGGAGCCGCGGTTTGCAGCAAAATGTTCTCCTATGATTGCACTTTAAGCGCATACCAATTAGGAGATGATGCAATTTGCGCCAGGGTGATTTTGAAGCCCCTATAGTCGGCCTACTTTTTTGGACATTTTCCCTTGGTCCCCCCTTGGCAAAATCTCAGAAAATGGCCGATTTAGGTGTCCTTGGCAAATTTGTCATAACTCGGCTCTACGGGCACTTTTGGAGCCGCGGTTTGCAGCAAAATGTTCTCCTATGATTGCACTTTAAGCGCATACCAATTAGGAGATGATGCAATTTGCGCCAGGGTGTTTTTGAAGCCCCTATAGTCGGCCTACTTTTTTGGACATTTTCCCTTGGTCCCCCCTTGGCAAAATCTCAGAAAATGGCCGATTTAGGTGTCCTTGGCAAATTTGTCATAACTCGGCTCTACGGGCACTTTTGGAGCCGCGGTTTGCAGCAAAATGTTCTCCTATGATTGCACTTTAAGCGCATACCAATTAGGAGATGATGCAATTTGCGCCAGGGTGTTTTTGAAGCCCCTATAGTCGGCCTACTTTTTTGGACATTTTCCCTTGGTCCC
>CAXHUQ010001209.1:0-21000 GCA_964020085.1 Micromussa lordhowensis
GTCCGAAACTTTGCCTGTGGACCTGGACCGACCCCGGGAGTGCTTTGGCGCCATTAGTTTGCAAAGTTGCGACGCGCGCCAAGCTCGGCTAATTAGCAATCGGGCTCGTTAGCATAGTGTGACATTTTGCGCAGCTCCGAAACTTTGCATGTGGACTCGGACCGACCCCAGGATTGCTTTCGTACCATTAGTTTGCAAAGTTGCGACGCGCGCTAAGCTCGGCTAATTAGCAATCGGGCTGGTTAGCATAGTGTGATATTTTGCGCAGCTCAGAAACTTTGCATGTGGACTCGGACTGACCCAGGGAGTGCTTTGGTGCCATTAGTTTGCAAAGTTGCGACGCGCTCCAAGCTCAGCTAATTAGCAATCGGGCTCGTTAGCATAGTGTGACATTTTGCGCAGCTCCGAAACTTTGCATGTGGACTCGGACCGACCCCAGGATTGCTTTCGTACCATTAGTTTGCAAAGTTGCGACGCGCGCCAAGCTCGGCTAATTAGCAATCGGGCTGGTTAGCATAGTAAGACATTTTGCGCAGCTCAGAAACTTTGCATGTGGACTCGGACTGACCCAGGGAGTGCTTTGGTGCCATTAGTTTGCAAAGTTGCGACGCGCTCCAAGCTCGGCTAATTAGCAATCGGGCTCGTTAGCATAGTGTGACATTTTGCGCAGCTCCGAAACTTTGCATGTGGACTCGGACCGACCCCAGGAGTGCTTTGGTACCATTAGTTTGCAAAGTTGCGACGCGTGCCAAGCTCGGCCAATTAGCAATCGGGCTGGTTAGCATTGTGTGACATTTTGCGCAGCTCCGAAACTTTGCCTGTGGACCCGGACCGACCCCGGGAGTGCTTTGGTGCCATTAGTTTGCAAAGTTGCAACGCGCGCCAAGCTCGGCTAATTAGCAATCGGGCTGGTTAGCATAGTGTGACATTTTGCGCAGCTCCGAAACTTTGCATGTGGACTCGGACCGACCCCAGGAGTGCTTTCGTACCATTAGTTTGCAAAGTTGCGACGCGCGCCAAGCTCGGCTAACTAGCCAGCCAGCCGGCCGTGCCCGGGGATCTGCCGGGCTGGTTAGCATAGTGTGACATTTTGCGCAGCTCCGAAACTTTGCATGTGGACTCGGACCGACCCCGGGAGTGCTTTGGTGCCATTACTTTGCAAAGTTGCGACGCGCGCCAAGCTCGGCTAATTAGCAATCGGGCTCGTTAGCATAGTGTGACATTTTGCGCAGCTCCGAAACTTTCCATGTAAACTCGGACCGACCCCAGGAGTGCTTTGGTACCATTAGTTTGCAAAGTTGCGACGCGGGCCAAGCTCAGCTAATTAGCAATCGGGCTGGTTAGCATAGTGTGACATTTTGCGCAGCTCCGAAACTTTCCCTGTGGACCCGGACCGACCCCGGGAGTGCTTTGGTGCCATTAGTTTGCAAAGTTGCGACGCGCGCCACGCTCGGCTAATTAGCAATCGGGCTGGTTAGCATAGTGTGACATTTTGCGCAGCTCCGAAACTTTGCATGTGGACTCGGACTGACCCCAGGATTGCTTTCGTACCATTAGTTTGCAAAGTTGCGACGTGCGCCAAGCTCGGCTAATTAGCAATCGCAATGGTTAGCATAGTGTGACATTTTGCGCAGCTCAGAAACTTTGCATGTGGACTCGGACTGACCCAGGGAGTGCTTTGGTGCCATTAGTTTGCAAAGTTGCGACGCGCTCCAAGCTCGGCTAATTAGCAATCGGGCTCGTTAGCATAGTGTGACATTTTGCGCAGCTCTGAAACTTTGCATGTGGACTCAGAGTGACCCCAGGAGTGCTTTGGTACCATTAGTTTGCAAAGTTGCGACGCGCGCCAAGCTCGGCCAATTAGCAATCGGGCTGGTTAGCATTGTGTGACAGTTTGCGCAGCTCCGAAACTTTGCCTGTGGACCCGGACCGACCCCGGGAGTGCTTTGGTGCCATTAGTTTGCAAAGTTGCGACGCCCGCCAAGCTCGGCTAATTAGCAATCGGGCTGGTTAGCGTAGTGTGACATTTTGCGCAGCTCCGAAACTTTGCATGTGGACTCGGACCGACCCCAGGAGTGCTTTCGTACCATTAGTTTGCAAAGTTGCGACGCGCCAAGCTCGGCTAATTAGCAATCGGGCTGGTTAGCATAGTGTGACATTTTGCGCAGCTCCATAACTTTGCATGTGGACTCGGACTGACCCCGGGAGTGCTTTGGTGCCATTAGTTTGCAAAGTTGCGACGCGCTCCAAGCTCGGCTAATTAGCAATCAGGCTCGTTAGCATAGTGTGACATTTTCCGCAGCTCCGAAACTTTGCCTGTGGACCCGGACCGACCCCAGGAGTGCTTTGGTGCCATTAGTTTGCAAAGTTGCGACGCGCGCCAAGCTCGGCTAATTAGCAATTGGGCTCGTTTGCATAGTGTGACATTTTGCGCAGCTCCGAAACTTTGCGTGTGGGCCCGGACCGAACCCGGGAGTGCTTTGGTGCCATTTGTTTCCAAAGTTGCGACGCGCGCCAAGCTCGGCTAATTAGCAATCGGGCTCGTTAGCATAGTGTGACATTTTGCGCAGCTCCGTAACTTTGCATGTGGACCCGGACCGACCCCGGGAGTGCTTTGGTGCCATTAGTTTGCAAAGTTGCGACGCGCGCCAAGCTCGGCTAATTAGCAATCGGGCTGGTTAGCATAGTGTGACATTTTGCGCAGCTCCGAAACTTTGCATGTGGACCCGGAGCGACCCCGGGAGTGCTTTGGTGCCATTAGTTTGCAAAGTTGTGACCCGCGCCAAGCTCTGCTAACTAGCCAGCCAGCCGCGCCCGGGGATCTGCCGGGCTGGTTAGCATAGTGTGGCATTTTGAGAAGCTTCAAAACTTTGCATGTGGACTCGGACCGACCCCGGGAGTGCTTTGGTGCCATTAGTTTGCAAAGTTGCGACGCGCGCCAAGCTCGGCTAACTACCCAGCCAGCCGGCCGCGGGGATCTGCCGGGCTGGTTAGCATAGTGTGACATTTTGCGCAGCTCCGAAACTTTGCATGTGGACTCGGACCGACCCCGGGAGTGCTTTGGTGCCATTAGTTTGCAAAGTTGCGACGCGCCAAGCTCGGCTAATTAGCAATCGGGCTGGTTAGCATAGTGTGACATTTTGCGCAGCTCCGAAACTTTGCATGTGCACTCGGACCGACCCCAGGAGTGCTTTCGTACCATTAGTTTGCAAAGTTGCGACGCGCGCCAAGCTCGGCTAATTAGCAATCAGGCTGGTTAGCATAGTGTGACATTTTGCGCAGCTCCGAAACTTTCCATGTCGACTCGGACCCACCCCGGGAGTGCTTTTTTACCATTAGTTTGCAAAGTTGCGACGCACGCCAAGCTCGGCTAATAAGCAATCAGGCAGGTTAGCATAGTGTGACATTTTGCGCAGCTCTGAAACTTTGCATGTGGACTCGGACCGACCCCGGGAGTGCTTTGGTGCCATTAGTTTGCAAAGTTGCGACGCGCGCCAAGCTCGGCTAACTAGCCAGCCAGCCGGCCGCGCCCGGGGATCTGCCGGGTTGGTTAGCATAGTGTGACATTTTGCGCAGCTCCGAAACTTTGCATGTGGACTCGGACCGACCCCGGGAGTGCTTTGGTGCCATTACTTTGCAAAGTTGCGACGCGCGCCAAGCTCGGCTAATTAGCAATCGGGCTCGTTAGCATAGTGTGACATTTTGCGCAGCTCCGAAACGTTGCATGTAAACTCGGACCGACCCCAGGAGTGCTTTGGTACCATTAGTTTGCAAAGTTGCGACGCGTGCCAAGCTCAGCTAATTAGCAATCGGGCTGGTTAGCATAGTGTGACATTTTGCGCAGCTCCGTAACTTTGCATGTGGACCCGGACCGACCCCGGGAGTGCTTTGGTGCCATTAGTTTGCAAAGTTGCGACGCGCGCCAAGCTCGGCTAATTAGCAATCGGGCTGGTTAGCATAGTGTGACATTTTCCGCAGCTCCGAAACTTTGCATGTGGACTCGGACAGACGCCGGGAGTGCTTTGGTACCATTAGTTTGCAAAGTTGCGACGCGCGTCAAGCTCGGCTAACAAGCCAGCCAGCCGGCCGCGCCCAGGGATCTGCCGGGCTGGTTAGCATAATGTGACATTTTGCGCAGCTCCGAAACTTTGCATGTGGACTCGGACCGACCCCGTGAGTGCCTTGGTGCCATTAGTTTGCAAAGTTGCGACGCGCGCCAAGCTCGGCTAATTAGCAATCGGGCTGGTTAGCATAGTGTGGCATTTTGCGCAGCTCCGAAACTTTGCATGTGGACCCGGAGCGACCCCGGGAGTGCTTTGGTGCCATTAGTTTGCAAAGTTGTCACCCGCGCCAGGCTCTGCTAACTAGCCAGCCAGCCGCGCCCGGGGATCTGCCGGGCTGGTTAGCATAGTGTGGCATTTTGCGCAGCCTCGAAACTTTGCATGTGGACTCGGACCGACCCCGGGAGTGCTTTGGTGCCATTAGTTTGCAAAGTTGCGACGCGCGCCAAGCTCGGCTAACTACCCAGCCAGCCGGCCGCGGGGATCTGCCGGGCTGGTTAGCATAGTGTGACATTTTGCGCAGCTCCGAAACTTTGCATGTGGACTCGGACCGACCCCGGGAGTGCTTTGGTGCCATTAGTTTGCAAAGTTGCGACACGCCAAGCTCGGCTCATTAGCAATCGGGCTGGTTAGCATAGTGTGACATTTTGCGCAGCCCCGAAACTTTGCATGTGGACTCGGACCGACCCCAGGAGTGCTTTCGTACCATTAGTTTGCAAAGTTGCGACGCGCGCCAAGCTCGGCTAATTAGCAATCGGGCTGGTTAGCATAGTGTGACATTTTGCGCAGCTCCGAAACTTTCCATGTCGACTCGGACCGACCCCGGGAGTGCTTTTTTACCATTAGTTTGCAAAGTTGCGACGCACGCCAAGCTCGGCTAATAAGCAATCAGGCAGGTTAGCATAGTGTGACATTTTGCGCAGCTCTGAAACTTTGCATGTGGACTCGGGCCGACCCCGGGAGTGCTTTGGTGCCATTAGTTTGCAAAGTTGCGACGCGCGCCAAGCTCGGCTATCTAGCCAGCCAGCCGGCCGCACCCGGGGATCTGCCGGGCTGGTTAGCATAGTGTGACATTTTGCGCAGCTCCGAAACTTTGCATGTGGACTCGGACCGACCCCAGGAGTGCTTTGGTGCCATTACTTTGCAAAGTTGCGACGCGCGCCAAGCTCGGGTAATTAGCAATCGGGCTCGTTAGCATAGTGTGACATTTTGCGCAGCTCCGAAACCTTGCATGTAAACTCGGACCGACCCCAGGAGTGCTTTGGTACCATTAGTTTGCAAAGTTGCGACGCGTGCCAAGCTCAGCTAATTAGCAATCGGGCTGGTTAGCATAGTGTGACATTTTGCGCAGCTCAGAAACCTTGCATGTGGAACCGGACCGACCCCGGGAGTGCTTTGGTGCCATTAGTTTGCAAAGTTGCGATGTGCCAAGCTCGGCTAATTAGCAATCGGCCTGGTTAGCATAGTGTGACATTTTGGGCAGCTCCGAAACCTTGCATGTGGACCCGGACCGACCCCAGAAGTGCTTTGGTGCCATAAGTTTGCAAAGTTGCGACGCGCGCCAAGCTCGGCTAATTAGCAATCGGGCTGTTTAGCATAGTGTGACATTTTGCGCAGCTCCAAAACTTTGCATGTGGACACGGACCGACCCGGGGAGTGCTTTGGTTCCATTAGTTTGCAAAGTTGTGACGCGCGCCAAGCTCGGCTAACTAGCCAGCCAGCCACGCCCGGGGATCTGCCGGGCTGGTTAGCATAGTGTGACATTTTGGGCAGCTCCGAAACCTTGCATGTGGACCCGGACCGACCCCGGGAGTGCTTTGGTGCCATTAGTTTGATCTGCCGGGCTGGTTAGCATAGTGTGACATTTTGGGCAGCTCCGAAACCTTGCATGTGGACCCGGACCGACCCCGGAAGTGCTTTGGTGCCATTAGTTTGCAAAGTTGCGACGCGCGCCAAGCTCGGCTAATTAGCAATCGGGCTGTTTAGCATAGTGTGACATTTTGCGCAGCTCCAAAACTTTGCATGTGGACCCGGACCGACCCCGGGAGTGCTTTGGTGCCATAAGTTTGCAAAGTTGTGACGCGCGCCAAGCTCGGCTAACTAGCCAGCCAGCCGCACCCGGGGATCTGCCGCGCTGGTTAGCATAATGTGACATTTTGCGCAGCTCCGAAACTTTGCATGTGGACTCGGACCGACCCCGTGAGTGCCTTGGTGCCATTAGTTTGCAAAGTTGCGACGCGCGCCAAGCTCGGCTAATTAGCAATCGGGCTGGTTAGCATAGTGTGGCATTTTGCGCAGCTCCGAAACTTTGCATGTGGACTCGGACCGATCCCAGGAGTGCTTTCGTGCCATTAGTTTGCAAAGTTGCGACGCGCGCCAAGCTTGGCTAATTAGCAATCGGGCTGGTTAGCATAGTGTGACATTTTGCGCAGCTCAGAAACCTTGCATGTGGACCCGGACCGACCCCGGGAGTGCTTTGGTGCCATTAGTTTGCAAAGTTGCGACGCGCCAAGCTCGGCTAATTAGCAATCGGCCTGGTTAGCATAGTGTGACATTTTGGGCAGCTCCGAAACCTTGCATGTGGAACCGGACCGACCCCAGAAGTGCTTTGGTGCCATAAGTTTGCAAAGTTGCGACGCGCGCCAAGCTCGGCTAATTAGCAATCGGGCTGTTTAGCATAGTGTGACATTTTGCGCAGCTCCAAAACTTTGCATGTGGACCCGGACCGACCCGGGGAGTGCTTTGGTGCCATTAGTTTGCAAAGTTGTGACGCGCGCCAAGCTCGGCTAACTAGCCAGCCAGCCGCGCCCGGGGATCTGCCGGGCTGGTTAGCATAGTGTGACATTTTGGGAAGCTCCGAAACCTTGCATGTGGACCCGGACCGACCCCGGGAGTGCTTTGGTGCCATTAGTTAGCAAAGTTGAGACGCGCGCCAAGCTCGGCTAATTAGCAATCGGGCTGGTTAGCATAGTGTGACATTTTCCGCAGCTACGAAACTTTGCATGTGGACTCGGACTGACCCCGGGAGTGCTTTGGTACCATTAGTTTGCAAAGTTGCGACGCGCGCCAAGCTCGGCTAACAAGCCAGGCAGCCGGCCGCGCCCGGGGATCTGCCGGGCTGGTTAGCATAATGTGACATTTTGCGCAGCTCCGAAACTTTGCATGTGGACTCGGACCGACCCCGTGAGTGCCTTGGTGCCATTAGTTTGCAAAGTTGCGACGCGCGCCAAGCTCGGCTAATTAGCAATGGGGCTGGTTAGCATAGTGTGACATTTTGCACAGCTCCGAAACTTTGCATGTGGACTCGGACCGACCCCGGGAGTGCTTTTTTACCATTAGTTTGCAAAGTTGCGACGCACGCCAAGCTCGGCTAATAAGCAATCAGGCTGGTTAATATAGTGTGACATTTTGCGCAGCTCTAAAACTATGCATGTGGACTCGGACCGACCCCGGGAGTGCTTTGGTGCCATTAGTTTGCAAAGTTGCGACGCGCGCCAAGCTTGGCTAACTAGCCAGCCAGCCGGCCGTGCCCGGGGATCTGCCGGGCTGGTTAGCATAGTGTGACATTTTGCGCAGCTCCGAAACTTTGCATGTGGACTCGAACCGAGCCCGGGAGTGCTTTGGTGCCATTAGTTTGCAAAGTTGCGACGCCCGCCAAGCACGGCTGATTAGCAATCGGGCTGGTTAGCATAGTGTGACATTTTGCGCAGCTCCGAAACTTTGCATGTGGACTCGGACCGACCCCAGGAGTGCTTTGGTACCATTAGTTTGCGAAGTTGCGACGCGCGCCAAGCTCGGCTAATTAGCAATCGGGCTGGTTAGCATAGTGTGACATTTTGCGCAGCTCAGAAACTTTGCATGTGGACCCGGACCGACCCCGGGAGTGCTTTGGTGCCATTAGTTTGGAAAGTTGCGACGTGCGCCAAGCTCAGCGAATTAGCAATCGGGCTGGTTAGCATAGTGTGACATTTTGCGCAGCTCCGAAACTTTGCATGTGGACTTGGACCGACCCCAGGAGTGCTTTGGTACCATTAGTTTGCAAAGTTGCGACGCGCGCCAAGCTCGGCTAATTAGCAATCTGGCTAATTAGCATAGTGTGACATTTTGCGCAGCTCCGAAACTTTGCTTGTGGACTCGGACCGACCCCGGGAGTGCTTTGGTACCATTAGTTTGCAAAGTTGCGACGCGCGCCAAGCTCGGCTAATTAGCAATCGGGGTGGTTAGCATAGTGTGACATTTTGCGCAGCTCCGAAACTTTGCATGTGGACTTGGAGCGACCCCGGGAGTGCTTTGGTGTCATTAGTTTGCAAAGTTGTGACGCACGCCAAGCCCTGCTAACTAGCCAGCCAGCCGCGCCCGGGCATCTGCCGGGCTGGTTAGCATAGTGTGACATTTTGCGCAGCTCCGAAACTTTGCATGTGGACTCGGACCGACCCCGGGAGTGCTTTGGTGCCATTAGTTTGCAAAGTTGCGACGCGCGCCAAGCTCGGCTCATTAGCAATCGGGCTGGTTAGCATAGTGTGACATTTTGCGCAGCTCCGAAACTTTGCATGTGGACTCGGACCAACCCCAGGAGTGCTTTCGTACCTTTAGTTTTCAAAGTTGCGACGCACGCCAAGCTCGGCTAATTAGCAATCGGGCTGGTTAGCATAGTGTGACATTTTGCGCAGCTCCGAAACTTTGCATGTCGACTCGGACCGACCCCGGGAGTGCTTTTTTACCATTAGTTTGCAAAGTTGCGACGCACGCCAAGCTCGGCTAATAAGCAATCAGGCTGGTTAGCATAGTGTGACATTTTGCACAGCTCTGAAACTTTGCATGTGGACTCGGACCGACCCCGGGAGTACTTTGGTGCCATTAGTTTGCAAAGTTGCGACGCGCGCCAAGCTCAGCTAACTAGCCAGCCAGCCGGCCGCGCCCGGGGATCTGCCGGGCTGGTTAGCATAGTGTGACATTTTGCGCAGCTCCGAAACTTTGCATGTGGACTCGGACCGACCCCGGGAGTGCTTTGGTGCCATTACTTTGCAAAGTTGCGACGCGCGCCAAGCTCGGCTAATTAGCAATCGGGCTCGTTAGCATAGTTTGACATTTTGCGCAGCTCCGAAACTTTGCATGTAAACTCGGACCGACCCCAGGAGTGCTTTGGTACCATTAGTTTGCAAAGTTGCGACGCGCGCCAAGCTCATCTAATTAGCAATCGGGCTGGTTAGCATAGTGTGACATTTTGCGCAGCTCCGTAACTTTGCATGTGGACCCGGACCGACCCCGGGAGTGCTTTGGTGCCATTAGTTTGCAAAGTTGCGACGCGCGCCAAGCTCGGCTAATTAGCAATCGGGCTGGTTAGCATAGTGTGACATTTTGCGCAGCTCCGAAACTTTGCATGTGGACTCGGACCGACCCCAGGAGTGCTTTCGTACCATTAGTTTGCAAAGTTGCGACGCGCGCCAAGCTCGGCTAATTAGCAATCGGGCTGGTTAGCATAGTGTGACATTTTGCGCAGCTCAGAAACTTTGCATGTGGACTCGGACTGACCCCGGGAGTGCTTTGGTGCCATTAGTTTGCAAAGTTGCGACGTGCTCCAAGCTCGGCTAATTAGCAATCGGGCTCGTTAGCATAGTGTGACATTTTGCGCAGCTCCGAAACTTTGCATGTGGACTCGGACCGACCCCAGGAGTGCTTTGGTACCATTAGTTTGCAAAGTTGCGACACGCGCCAAGCTCGGCTAATTAGCAATCGGGCTGGTTAGGATAGTGTGACATTTTGCGCAGCTCCGAAACTTTGCCTGTGGACCTGGACCGACCCCGGGAGTGCTTTGGCGCCATTAGTTTGCAAAGTTGCGACGCGCGCCAAGCTCGGCTTATTTGCAATCGGGCTGGTTAGCATAGTGTGACATTTTGCGCAGCTCCGAAACTTTGCATGTGGACTTGGACCGACCCCAGGAGTGCTTTGGTACCATTAGTTTGCAAAGTTGCGACGCGCGCCAAGCTCGGCTAATTAGCAATCTGGCTAATTAGCATAGTGTGACATTTTGCGCAGCTCCGAAACTTTGCTTGTGGACTCGGACCGACCCCGGGAGTGCTTTGGTACCATTAGTTTGCAAAGTTGCGACGCGCGCCAAGCTCGGCTAATTAGCAATCGGGGTGGTTAGCATAGTGTGACATTTTGCGCAGCTCCGAAACTTTGCATGTGGACTTGGAGCGACCCCGGGAGTGCTTTGGTGTCATTAGTTTGCAAAGTTGTGACGCACGCCAAGCCCTGCTAACTAGCCAGCCAGCCGCGCCCGGGCATCTGCCGGGCTGGTTAGCATAGTGTGACATTTTGCGCAGCTCCGAAACTTTGCATGTGGACTCGGACCGACCCCGGGAGTGCTTTGGTGCCATTAGTTTGCAAAGTTGCGACACGCGCCAAGCTCGGCTCATTAGCAATCGGGCTGGTTAGCATAGTGTGACATTTTGCGCAGCTCCGAAACTTTGCATGTGGACTCGGACCAACCCCAGGAGTGCTTTCGTACCTTTAGTTTTCAAAGTTGCGACGCACGCCAAGCTCGGCTAATTAGCAATCGGGCTGGTTAGCATAGTGTGACATTTTGCGCAGCTCCGAAACTTTGCATGTCGACTCGGACCGACCCCGGGAGTGCTTTTTTACCATTAGTTTGCAAAGTTGCGACGCACGCCAAGCTCGGCTAATAAGCAATCAGGCTGGTTAGCATAGTGTGACATTTTGCACAGCTCTGAAACTTTGCATGTGGACTCGGACCGACCCCGGGAGTACTTTGGTGCCATTAGTTTGCAAAGTTGCGACGCGCGCCAAGCTCAGCTAACTAGCCAGCCAGCCGGCCGCGCCCGGGGATCTGCCGGGCTGGTTAGCATAGTGTGACATTTTGCGCAGCTCCGAAACTTTGCATGTGGACTCGGACCGACCCCGGGAGTGCTTTGGTGCCATTACTTTGCAAAGTTGCGACGCGCGCCAAGCTCGGCTAATTAGCAATCGGGCTCGTTAGCATAGTTTGACATTTTGCGCAGCTCCGAAACTTTGCATGTAAACTCGGACCGACCCCAGGAGTGCTTTGGTACCATTAGTTTGCAAAGTTGCGACGCGCGCCAAGCTCATCTAATTAGCAATCGGGCTGGTTAGCATAGTGTGACATTTTGCGCAGCTCCGTAACTTTGCATGTGGACCCGGACCGACCCCGGGAGTGCTTTGGTGCCATTAGTTTGCAAAGTTGCGACGCGCGCCAAGCTCGGCTAATTAGCAATCGGGCTGGTTAGCATAGTGTGACATTTTGCGCAGCTCCGAAACTTTGCATGTGGACTCGGACCGACCCCAGGAGTGCTTTCGTACCATTAGTTTGCAAAGTTGCGACGCGCGCCAAGCTCGGCTAATTAGCAATCGGGCTGGTTAGCATAGTGTGACATTTTGCGCAGCTCAGAAACTTTGCATGTGGACTCGGACTGACCCCGGGAGTGCTTTGGTGCCATTAGTTTGCAAAGTTGCGACGTGCTCCAAGCTCGGCTAATTAGCAATCGGGCTCGTTAGCATAGTGTGACATTTTGCGCAGCTCCGAAACTTTGCATGTGGACTCGGACCGACCCCAGGAGTGCTTTGGTACCATTAGTTTGCAAAGTTGCGACACGCGCCAAGCTCGGCTAATTAGCAATCGGGCTGGTTAGGATAGTGTGACATTTTGCGCAGCTCCGAAACTTTGCCTGTGGACCTGGACCGACCCCGGGAGTGCTTTGGCGCCATTAGTTTGCAAAGTTGCGACGCGCGCCAAGCTCGGCTTATTTGCAATCGGGCTGGTTAGCATAGTGTGACATTTTGCGCAGCTCCGAAACTTTGCATGTGGACTCGGACTGACCCCAGGATTGCTTTCGTACCATTAGTTTGCAAAGTTGCGACGCGCGCAAAGCTCGGCTAATTAGCAATCGGGCTGGTTAGCATAGTGTGACATTTTGCGCAGCTCAGAAACTTTGCATGTGGACTCGGACTGACCCAGGGAGTGCTTTGGTGCCATTAGTTTGCAAAGTTGCGACGCGCTCCAAGCTCGGCTAATTAGCAATCGGGCTCGTTAGCATAGTGTGACATTTTGCGCAGCTCCGAAACTTTGCATGTGGACTCGGACCGACCCCAGGAGTGCTTTGGTACCATTAGTTTGCAAAGTTGCGACGCGCGCCAAGCTCGGCCAATTAGCAATCGGGCCGGTTAGCATAGTGTGACATTTTGCGCAGCTCCGAAACTTTGCCTGTGGACCCGGACCGACCCCGGGAGTGCTTTGGTGCCATTAGTTTGAAAAGTTGCGACGCGCGCCAAGCTCGGCTAATTAGCAATCGGGTTGGTTAGCATAGTGTGACATTTTGCGCAGCTCCGAAACTTTGCATGTGGACTCGGACCGACCCCAGGAGTGCTTTCGTACCATTAGTTTGCAAAGTTGCGACGCGCGCCAAGCTCGGCTAATTAGCAATCGGGCTGGTTAGCATAGTGTGACATTTTGCGCAGCTCCATAACTTTGCATGTGGACTCGGACTGACCCCGGGAGTGCTTTGGTGCCATTAGTTTGCAAAGTTGCGACGCGCTCCAAGCTCGGCTAATTAGCAATCGGGCTCGTTAGCATAGTGTGACATTTTGCGCAGCTCCGAAACTTTGCCTGTGGACCCGGACCGACCCCGGGAGTGCTTTGGTGCCATTAGTTTGCAAAGTTGCGACGCGCGCCAAGCTCGGCTAATTAGCAATCGGGCTGGTTAGCATAGTGTGACATTTTGCGCAGCTCCGAAACTTTGCATGTGGACCCGGAGCGACCCCGGGAGTGCTTTGGTGCCATTAGTTTGCAAAGTTGTGACGCGCGCCAAGCTCTGCTAACTAGCCAGCCAGCCGCTCCCGGGGATCTGCCGGGCTGGTTAGCATAGTGTGGCATTTTGCGCAGCTTCGAAACTTTGCATGTGGACTCGGACCGACCCCGGGAGTGCTTTGGTGCCATTAGTTTGCAAATTTGCGACGCGCCAAGCTCGGCTAATTAGCAATCGGGCTGGTTAGCATAGTGTGACATTTTGCGCAGCTCCGAAACTTTGCATGTGGACTCGGACCGACCCCAGGAGTGCTTTCGTACCATTAGTTTGCAAAGTTGCGACGCGCGCCAAGCTCGGCTAATTAGCAATCGGGCTGGTTAGCATAGTGTGACATTTTGCGCAGCTCCGAAACTTTCCATGTCGACTCGGACCGACCCCGCGAGTGCTTTTTTACCATTAGTTTGCAAAGTTGCGACGCACGCCAAGCTCGGCTAATAAGCAATCAGGCAGGTTAGCATAGCGTGACATTTTGCGCAGCTCTGAAACTTTGCATGTGGACTCGGACCGACCCCGGGAGTGCTTTGGTGCCATTAGTTTGCAAAGTTGCGACGCGCGCCAAGCTCGGCTAACTAGCCAGCCAGCCGGCCGCGCGCGGGGATCTGCCGGGCTGGTTAGCATAGTGTGACATTTTGCGCAGCTCCGAAACTTTGCATGTGGACTCGGACCGACCCCGGGAGTGCTTTGGTGCCATTACTTTGCAAAGTTGCGACGCGCGCCAAGCTCGGCTAATTACCAATTGGGCTCGTTACCATAGTGTGACATTTTGCGCAGCTCCGAAACTTTGCATGTGGACTCGGACTGACCCCAGGATTGCTTTCGTACCATTAGTTTGCAAAGTTGCGACGCGCGCTAAGCTCGGCTAATTAGCAATCGGGCTGGTTAGCATAGTGTGACATTTTGCGCAGCTCAGAAACTTTGCATGTGGACTCGGACTGACCCAGGGAGTGCTTTGGTGCCATTAGTTTGCAAAGTTGCGACGCGCTCCAAGCTCGGCTAATTAGCAATCGGGCTCGTTAGCATAGTGTGACATTTTGCGCAGCTCCGAAACTTTGCATGTGGACTCGGACCGACCCCAGGATTGCTTTCGTACCATTAGTTTGCAAAGTTGCGACGCGCGCTAAGCTCGGCTAATTAGCAATCGGGCTGGTTAGCATAGTGTGACATTTTGCGCAGCTCAGAAACTTTGCATGTGGACTCGGACTGACCCAGGGAGTGCTTTGGTGCCATTAGTTTGCAAAGTTGCGACGCGCTCCAAGCTCGGCTAATTAGCAATCGGGCTCGTTAGCATAGTGTGACATTTTGCGCAGCTCCGAAACTTTGCATGTGGACTCGGACCGACCCCAGGATTGCTTTCGTACCATTAGTTTGCAAAGTTGCGACGCGCGCCAAGCTCGGCTAATTAGCAATCGGGCTGGTTAGCATAGTAAGACATTTTGCGCAGCTCAGAAACTTTGCATGTGGACTCGGACTGACCCAGGGAGTGCTTTGGTGCCATTAGTTTGCAAAGTTGCGACGCGCTCCAAGCTCGGCTAATTAGCAATCGGGCTCGTTAGCATAGTGTGACATTTTGCGCAGCTCCGAAACTTTGCATGTGGACTCGGACCGACCCCAGGAGTGCTTTGGTACCATTAGTTTGCAAAGTTGCGACGCGCGCCAAGCTCGGCCAATTAGCAATCGGGCTGGTTAGCATTGTGTGACATTTTGCGCAGCTCCGAAACTTTGCCTGTGGACCCGGACCGACCCCGGGAGTGCTTTGGTGCCATTAGTTTGCAAAGTTGCAACGCGCGCCAAGCTCGGCTAATTAGCAATCGGGCTGGTTAGCATAGTGTGACATTTTGCGCAGCTCCGAAACTTTGCATGTGGACTCGGACCGACCCCAGGAGTGCTTTCGTACCATTAGTTTGCAAAGTTGCGACGCGCGCCAAGCTCGGCTAACTAGCCAGCCAGCCGGCCGCGCCCGGGGATCTGCCGGGCTGGTTAGCATAGTGTGACATTTTGCGCAGCTCCGAAACTTTGCATGTGGACTCGGACCGACCCCGGGAGTGCTTTGGTGCCATTACTTTGCAAAGTTGCGACGCGCGCCAAGCTCGGCTAATTAGCAATCGGGCTCGTTAGCATAGTGTGACATTTTGCGCAGCTCCGAAACTTTGCATGTGGACTCGGACCGACCCCGGGAGTGCTTTGGTACCATTAGTTTGCAAAGTTGAGACGCGCACCAAGGTCGGCTAATTAGCAATCGGGCTGGTTAGTATAGTGTGACATTTTGCGCAGCTCCGTAACTTTGCATGTGGACCCGGAGCGACCCCGGGAGTGCTTTGGTGCCATTAGTTTGCAAAGTTGTGACGCGCGCCAAGCTCTGCTAACTAGCCAGCCAGCCGCTCCCGGGGATCTGCCGGGCTGGTTAGCATAGTGTGGCATTTTGCGCAGCTTCGAAACTTTGCATGTGGACTCGGACCGACCCCGGGAGTGCTTTGGTGCCATTAGTTTGCAAATTTGCGACGCGCCAAGCTCGGCTAATTAGCAATCGGGCTGGTTAGCATAGTGTGACATTTTGCGCAGCTCCGAAACTTTGCATGTGGACTCGGACCGACCCCAGGAGTGCTTTCGTACCATTAGTTTGCAAAGTTGCGACGCGCGCCAAGCTCGGCTAATTAGCAATCGGGCTGGTTAGCATAGTGTGACATTTTGCGCAGCTCCGAAACTTTCCATGTCGACTCGGACCGACCCCGCGAGTGCTTTTTTACCATTAGTTTGCAAAGTTGCGACGCACGCCAAGCTCGGCTAATAAGCAATCAGGCAGGTTAGCATAGCGTGACATTTTGCGCAGCTCTGAAACTTTGCATGTGGACTCGGACCGACCCCGGGAGTGCTTTGGTGCCATTAGTTTGCAAAGTTGCGACGCGCGCCAAGCTCGGCTAACTAGCCAGCCAGCCGGCCGCGCGCGGGGATCTGCCGGGCTGGTTAGCATAGTGTGACATTTTGCGCAGCTCCGAAACTTTGCATGTGGACTCGGACCGACCCCGGGAGTGCTTTGGTGCCATTACTTTGCAAAGTTGCGACGCGCGCCAAGCTCGGCTAATTACCAATTGGGCTCGTTACCATAGTGTGACATTTTGCGCAGCTCCGAAACTTTGCATGTGGACTCGGACTGACCCCAGGATTGCTTTCGTACCATTAGTTTGCAAAGTTGCGACGCGCGCTAAGCTCGGCTAATTAGCAATCGGGCTGGTTAGCATAGTGTGACATTTTGCGCAGCTCAGAAACTTTGCATGTGGACTCGGACTGACCCAGGGAGTGCTTTGGTGCCATTAGTTTGCAAAGTTGCGACGCGCTCCAAGCTCGGCTAATTAGCAATCGGGCTCGTTAGCATAGTGTGACATTTTGCGCAGCTCCGAAACTTTGCATGTGGACTCGGACCGACCCCAGGATTGCTTTCGTACCATTAGTTTGCAAAGTTGCGACGCGCGCTAAGCTCGGCTAATTAGCAATCGGGCTGGTTAGCATAGTGTGACATTTTGCGCAGCTCAGAAACTTTGCATGTGGACTCGGACTGACCCAGGGAGTGCTTTGGTGCCATTAGTTTGCAAAGTTGCGACGCGCTCCAAGCTCGGCTAATTAGCAATCGGGCTCGTTAGCATAGTGTGACATTTTGCGCAGCTCCGAAACTTTGCATGTGGACTCGGACCGACCCCAGGATTGCTTTCGTACCATTAGTTTGCAAAGTTGCGACGCGCGCCAAGCTCGGCTAATTAGCAATCGGGCTGGTTAGCATAGTAAGACATTTTGCGCAGCTCAGAAACTTTGCATGTGGACTCGGACTGACCCAGGGAGTGCTTTGGTGCCATTAGTTTGCAAAGTTGCGACGCGCTCCAAGCTCGGCTAATTAGCAATCGGGCTCGTTAGCATAGTGTGACATTTTGCGCAGCTCCGAAACTTTGCATGTGGACTCGGACCGACCCCAGGAGTGCTTTGGTACCATTAGTTTGCAAAGTTGCGACGCGCGCCAAGCTCGGCCAATTAGCAATCGGGCTGGTTAGCATTGTGTGACATTTTGCGCAGCTCCGAAACTTTGCCTGTGGACCCGGACCGACCCCGGGAGTGCTTTGGTGCCATTAGTTTGCAAAGTTGCAACGCGCGCCAAGCTCGGCTAATTAGCAATCGGGCTGGTTAGCATAGTGTGACATTTTGCGCAGCTCCGAAACTTTGCATGTGGACTCGGACCGACCCCAGGAGTGCTTTCGTACCATTAGTTTGCAAAGTTGCGACGCGCGCCAAGCTCGGCTAACTAGCCAGCCAGCCGGCCGCGCCCGGGGATCTGCCGGGCTGGTTAGCATAGTGTGACATTTTGCGCAGCTCCGAAACTTTGCATGTGGACTCGGACCGACCCCGGGAGTGCTTTGGTGCCATTACTTTGCAAAGTTGCGACGCGCGCCAAGCTCGGCTAATTAGCAATCGGGCTCGTTAGCATAGTGTGACATTTTGCGCAGCTCCGAAACTTTGCATGTGGACTCGGACCGACCCCGGGAGTGCTTTGGTACCATTAGTTTGCAAAGTTGAGACGCGCACCAAGCTCGGCTAATTAGCAATCGGGCTGGTTAGTATAGTGTGACATTTTGCGCAGCTCCGTAACTTTGCATTTGGACCCGGACCGACTCCGGGAGTGCTTTGGTGCCATTAGTTTGCAAAGTTGCGACGCGCGCCAAGCTCGGCTAATTAGAAATCGGGTGGTTAGCATAGTGTGACATTTTGCGCAGCTCCGAAACTTTGCATGTGGACCCGGACCGACCCCGGGAGTGCTTTGGTGCCATTAGTTTGCAAAGTTGTGACGCGCGCCACGCTCGGCTAACTAGCCAGCCAGCCGCGCCTGGGGATCTGCCGGGCTGGTTAGCATAGTATGACATTTTCCGCAGCTCCGAAACTTTGCATGTGGACTCGGACCGACCCCGGGAGTGCTTTTTTACCATTAGTTTGCAAAGTTGCGACGCACGCCAAGCTCGGCTAATAAGCAATCAGGCTGGTTAGCATAGTGTGACATTTTGCACAGCTCTGAAACTTTGCATGTGGACTCGGACCGACCCCGGGAGTACTTTGGTGCCATTAGTTTGCAAAGATGCGACGCGCGCCAAGCTCAGCTAACTAGCCAGCCAGCCGGCCGCGCCCGGCGATCTGCCGGGCTGGTTAGCATAGTGTGACATTTTGCGCAGCTCCGAAACTTTGCTTGTGGACTCGGACCGACCCCGGGAGTGCTTTCGTACCATTAGTTTGCAAAGTTGCGACGCGCGCCAAGCTCGGCTAATTAGCAATCGGGGTGGTTAGCATAGTGTGACATTTTGCGCAGCTCCGAAACTTTGCATGTGGACTTGGAGCGACCCCGGGAGTGCTTTGGTGTCATTAGTTTGCAAAGTTGTGACGCACGCCAAGCCCTGCTAACTAGCCAGCCAGCCGCGCCCGGGGATCTGCCGGGCTGGTTAGCATAGTGTGACATTTTGCGCAGCTCCGAAACTTTGCATGTGGACTCGGACCGACCCCGGGAGTGCTTTGGTGCCATTAGTTTGCAAAGTTGCGACGCGCGCCAAGCTCGGCTCATTAGCAATCGGGCTGGTTAGCATAGTGTGACATTTTGCGCAGCTCCGAAACTTTGCATGTGGACTCGGACCAACCCCAGGAGTGCTTTCGTACCTTTAGTTTGCAAAGTTGCGACGCACGCCAAGCTCGGCTAATTAGCAATCGGGCTGGTTAGCATAGTGTGACATTTTGCGCAGCTCCGAAACTTTGCATGTCGACTCGGACCGACCCCGGGAGTGCTTTTTTACCATTAGTTTGCAAAGTTGCGACGCACGCCAAGCTCGGCTAATAAGCAATCAGGCTGGTTAGCATAGTGTGACATTTTGCACAGCTCTGAAACTTTGCATGTGGACTCGGACCGACCCCGGGAGTACTTTGGTGCCATTAGTTTGCAAAGTTGCGACGCGCGCCAAGCTCAGCTAACTAGCCAGCCAGCCGGCCGCGCCCGGGGATCTGCCGGGCTGGTTAGCATAGTGTGACATTTTGCGCAGCTCCGAAACTTTGCATGTGGACTCGGACCGACCCCGGGAGTGCTTTGGTGCCATTACTTTGCAAAGTTGCGACGCGCGCCAAGCTCGGCTAATTAGCAATCGGGCTCGTTAGCATAGTTTGACATTTTGCGCAGCTCCGAAACTTTGCATGTAAACTCGGACCGACCCCAGGAGTGCTTTGGTACCATTAGTTTGCAAAGTTGCGACGCGCGCCAAGCTCATCTAATTAGCAATCGGGCTGGTTAGCATAGTGTGACATTTTGCGCAGCTCCGTAACTTTGCATGTGGACCCGGACCGACCCCGGGAGTGCTTTGGTGCCATTAGTTTGCAAAGTTGCGACGCGCGCCAAGCTCGGCTAATTAGCAATCGGGCTGGTTAGCATAGTGTGACATTTTGCGCAGCTCCGAAACTTTGCATGTAAACTCGGACCGACCCCAGGAGTGCTTTCGTACCATTAGTTTGCAAAGTTGCGACGCGCGCCAAGCTCGGCTAATTAGCAATCGGGCTGGTTAGCATAGTGTGACATTTTGCGCAGCTCAGAAACTTTGCATGTGGACTCGGACTGACCCCGGGAGTGCTTTGGTGCCATTAGTTTGGAAAGTTGCGACGTGCTCCAAGCTCGGCTAATTAGCAATCGGGCTCGTTAGCATAGTGTGACATTTTGCGCAGCTCCGAAACTTTGCATGTGGACTCGGACCGACCCCAGGAGTGCTTTGGTACCATTAGTTTGCAAAGTTGCGACACGCGCCAAGCTCGGCTAATTAGCAATCGGGCTGGTTAGGATAGTGTGACATTTTGCGCAGGTCCGAAACTTTGCCTGTGGACCTGGACCGACCCCGGGAGTGCTTTGGCGCCATTAGTTTGCAAAGTTGCGACGCGCGCCAAGCTCGGCTAATTAGCAATCGGGCTCGTTAGCATAGTGTGACATTTTGCGCAGCTCCGAAACTTTGCATGTGGACTCGGACCGACCCCAGGATTGCTTTCGTACCATTAGTTTGCAAAGTTGCGACGCGCGCTAAGCTCGGCTAATTAGCAATCGGGCTGGTTAGCATAGTGTGACATTTTGCGCAGCTCAGAAACTTTGCATGTGGACTCGGACTGACCCAGAGAGTGCTTTGGTGCCATTAGTTTGCAAAGTTGCGACGCGCTCCAAGCTCAGCTAATTAGCAATCGGGCTCGTTAGCATAGTGTGACATTTTGCGCAGCTCCGAAACTTTGCATGTGGACTCGGACCGACCCCAGGATTGCTTTCGTACCATTAGTTTGCAAAGTTGCGACGCGCGCCAAGCTCGGCTAATTAGCAATCGGGCTGGTTAGCATAGTAAGACATTTTGCGCAGCTCAGAAACTTTGCATGTGGACTCGGACTGACCCAGGGAGTGCTTTGGTGCCATTAGTTTGCAAAGTTGCGACGCGCTCCAAGCTCGGCTAATTAGCAATCGGGCTCGTTAGCATAGTGTGACATTTTGCGCAGCTCCGAAACTTTGCATGTGGACTCGGACCGACCCCAGGAGTGCTTTGGTACCATTAGTTTGCAAAGTTGCGACGCGTGCCAAGCTCGGCCAATTAGCAATCGGGCTGGTTAGCATTGTGTGACATTTTGCGCAGCTCCGAAACTTTGCCTGTGGACCCGGACCGACCCCGGGAGTGCTTTGGTGCCATTAGTTTGCAAAGTTGCAACGCGCGCCAAGCTCGGCTAATTAGCAATCGGGCTGGTTAGCATAGTGTGACATTTTGCGCAGCTCCGAAACTTTGCATGTGGACTCGGACCGACCCCAGGAGTGCTTTCGTACCATTAGTTTGCAAAGTTGCGACGCGCGCCAAGCTCGGCTAACTAGCCAGCCAGCCGGCCGCGCCCGGGGATCTGCCGGGCTGGTTAGCATAGTGTGACATTTTGCGCAGCTCCGAAACTTTGCATGTGGACTCGGACCGACCCCGGGAGTGCTTTGGTGCCATTACTTTGCAAAGTCGCGATGCGCGCCAAGCTCGGCTAATTAGCAATCGGGCTCGTTAGCATAGTGTGACATTTTGCGCAGCTCC